>JANLIY010000602.1:0-29365 GCA_029490685.1 Schizonepeta tenuifolia
AATATTTACAAAAATGACAAGCAAGTTCAAATATCATATAAAATAAGTTCAAATATTTACAAAAATGATATTTTAGTTATGCATTTTCTCCCATAACGAACCCTCTACTCCTAACCAAAATATTCTAGTTCCAACAAAATACCTATACTTCTCAATGTATCTATCATCAATTGACACATTACGATGTGTCGATGTTAAATTGATGAGGCGATCAACATACATAAGAGAGTATGGGCCACAATTTGTCCCGTCGGTCTGGATGAATTGCTCCTCCTCATGCATCTTAATCAAGATCGGAGGGTTTTTTTAACCTTTGTCTATGGGAATTTTGCTCCCAGTATCCTGATGCAAGCAACAGTCGAGGTAAGAGATCGGTCACACACTGTAATTGCTCCTCGCGCACGTTCGTTTCCCTGTGATGGATCATGGTCGAGTCATACAGCTCGACAGTCCAATCCTTCAAACAAATGCGTATGGTGACCCAATGATTCCCCCGACATTGCACACTGTTATGACCTGTACACGACAAGGAATAATTTAACAATTTAACTACATTAAAAAAATAAATTATAGTAACTACAAATATGAAATTATTTTAAAATATAATAACTTACATGGTTAGCTTGCCACCAAGCCGTTGCTAATTCACTTTCTGTGCCATCAACCATATGTATAAGAGCATCGGGTACACGCCAATTAGTATGTAGTCTAAGCCCTGGAGGAATTTTCTTTCTCTCTCCTCGTGCATTAATAGGGAACAACTTATCCCACTCATTTCGCAAACCATTCTAGTAATACAACCAAAAATTACATAAATCTAAAAGAATCTTGAATTATATTAAGATTCTTTTAGATTTATGTAATTTTTGGTTGTATTACTAGAATGGTTTGCGAAATGAGTGGGATAAGTTGTTCCCTATTAATGCACGAGGAGAGAGAAAGAAAATTCCTCCAGGGCTTAGACTACATACTAATTGGCGTGTACCCGATGCTCTTATACATATGGTTGATGGCACAGAAAGTGAATTAGCAACGGCTTGGTGGCAAGCTAACCATGTAAGTTATTATATTTTAAAATAATTTCATATTTGTAGTTACTATAATTTATTTTTTTAATGTAGTTAAATTGTTAAATTATTCCTTGTCGTGTACAGGTCATAACAGTGTGCAATGTCGGGGGGAATCATTGGGTCACCATACGCATTTGTTTGAAGGATTGGACTGTCGAGCTGTATGACTCGACCATGATCCATCACAGGGAAACGAACGTGCGCGAGGAGCAATTACAGTGTGTGACCGATCTCTTACCTCGACTGTTGCTTGCATCAGGATACTGGGAGCAAAATTCCCATAGACAAAGGTTAAAAAACCCTCCGATCTTGATTAAGATGCATGAGGAGGAGCAATTCATCCAGACCGACGGGACAAATTGTGGCCCATACTCTCTTATGTATGTTGATCGCCTCATCAATTTAACATCGACACATCGTAATGTGTCAATTGATGATAGATACATTGAGAAGTATAGGTATTTTGTTGGAACTAGAATATTTTGGTTAGGAGTAGAGGGTTCGTTATGGGAGAAAATGCATAACTAAAATATCATTTTTGTAAATATTTGAACTTATTTTATATGATATTTGAACTTGCTTGTCATTTTTGTAATATTTGATCTTGCTTGTTTAAGATGTGAGAATGATGTTGAAAATAGCAGGTGAAAAAGGGACTCCCTGGATACCCACGATGGGCAAACCCACGATGGTGGCCATCGTTGGCATCCCACGATGGGCAAACCCACGATGGTGGCCATCGTTGGCAGCCCACGATTGTGGCCATCGTGGGCAGCCCACGATGGGCAGCCCACGATGGTAGCCATCGTAAGCACGGTGGTGAGCAGCCACCGTGGGCACAAGAACATGAGTGAATTTCATTTTTTGTTCGATTCCTTCTTCGATTTTGTTGTTTAGTGCTTGTATAATAGCTTATTTTTCAATTTAAAACTACTTTACAACATAATTCAAACACCCACACGTGACCTTCATCTAATTCATTAGTAAATCAGGTACTTCGTACGAACGTTGAAGTTAGTGATACATAACCATTATCTGCACATTCATCGTGTATTGTACGTATAGTATAAGTTTTTTTGCACGAAATGTTACATAATTGAAATACTAATCATTGAATTAACAAAATGTATCATATAATTTATAAGGACGGGATTAATGTGCAGATAATGGTTATGTATCACTAACTTCAACGTTCGTACGAAGTACCTGATTTACTAATGAATTAGATGAAGGTCACGTGTGGGTGTTTGGATTATGTTGTAGAGTAGTTTTAAATTGAAAAATAAGCTATTATACAAGCACTAAACAACAAAATCGAAGAAGGAATCGAACAAAAAAATGAAATTCATTCATGTTCTTGTGCCCACGGTGGCTGCTCACCACCGTGCTCACGATGGATACCATCGTGGGCTGCCCATCGTGGGCTGCCCACGATGAGCACCATAGTGGGTTTGCCCATCGTGGGCTTCCCATCGTGGACTAGCCATCGTGGGTTGTCCATCGTGGGCTTCCCACGATGAGCACCATAGTGGGTTTTGCCCATCGTGGGCTTCCCACGATGGCCATCATCGTGGGTTCGACCATCGTGGGTATCCAGGGAGTGATGTTTTTTCACCTGCTATTTTAAACCTCATTCAAGTATCACTCACATATATAAAATAAGTTCAAATATATTAAAATTTAGTTTTGTTTTCTCTTCCAATACAAATCATAAATTCATCTTAAACAACAAAAAAAATAACATATTTACGTTTCACGATAGGGACATTTCCTCGCATCATGATCATCAAGACGACAAATGCTACACTTTTTCTTCCGCCGACGCCTTTGCCTTACCTGTTCTCCTTCGGCCTCTTCTGCATCTTCAGAGGGGTTATTCAAGTCAACACCACTGAACGGGATAGATGCTGTGCAAGTCTTTTTGTTGTGGCCCCTTCCATGACACCTACCACATACTTGGGGACGTCTCACCAAATTTTCTACCGCGGATCGTGCACGACTATCTTTTGGCCGCCCAGCCTGACGTACCTCATCCATAGGAAGACAAACAATTGCGGAGATCTCCGGAGGCACAACCCACTCATCTGGATGCGGTATTGGGTTAATATGCTCCATATAAGTCTCTCTAAATGTCTCCTGTTTGAAATAACGACTTACAAAATCGTACACAGACAAACCGTTACCTGCACGCCTGTTAAATAAGAAAATGACGACAGTTTCAACACATGGATAGGCCTTGCTAAATGAAAGTTCGTGCAACCAAACAATATTTAGTAATTGAACATGTTACCTTATAGAGGCAACAGCATGGCGACATGGAATCAAATCTAAATCCCACGCTCGGCACGTACATGTCCAGGTTCTTAAATCAACGTTATAAGAAACATTTCTTTCTTCAACCCTGTAAACATGTGTGGTGGTGTTACCTCGAGCTGCAAGACGGGTACCGTGTTGCACGGATAAAGAAAGTTTTTCCAATGCGTTTTGTGTCAACTCATGATCTCTCGATGCAGCTTCTTCTCGATGCTCATCGGTCCATTTCTCTACAATGAAACGGTACATCTCAATCATCGAGTGCACTGGGAGACGCCGCGCCCATAACATACGAGAGTTCAAACATTCGGAATAATTGGAGGTCAAGAAGTCATAGCGTCGGACCGGACACTTACACTTAGCCCACCTCTCCGGTCCAATGTCAGAAAGCCGTCTGTGGAGCTCACTTGATGCAGTTTTGAGAACAAATCTTCAAACTCTTCATGTCGATTACAATATGCTGCAGCTTGGAAGATAGTGGCTACGTGCTTTCCGTAGGGCGTGAGATTTTTCTGAAGGTGGTGGTAGCACAACCCGTGGAATGCATTCGGGTAAACGGCTCGAACTGCATTCCTAATGCTCAAATGCTGGTCACTCACAATCAGTAAATCATTTGGAGGGTTGTAGCATCTACGGAGGTTGGAGAGAAAATATACCCACGACTCATCATTCTCCTTGGGACCGAGGCCAATTGCAAGGGGGAAGACATGGTTGTTCCCATCCAGCGTGACGGCTACAAATAAAATTCCTCGGTTCTTTCCCTTAAGATGGGTCCCGTCCACTACAAGCACCGGCCGTAGACACTTATTAAACGTTCGAATACTCTGTCCGAGCGCCACAAATAAGTGACATAGCGAGCCCTCGACGGTCATCTCCAAGTCATAAACAGTTCCCAGGTTATGCTGCTTCAACAAATATAGATACGACGGGATCTTCTGATATGACGAGATGTGGTCGCCATTAGTATTTTCTATGGCTATGTTTCTCGTTCGGAGAGCAAAACTGTATAGAATGTTAATACCAAACACTCTACGCATCTCTTCCATCATCTCCCTTGGCTTCAACGTAACCGCCTCACCGGTGAATCTCTTAGCAAAATAAAATGCAGCAACATCAGAAGATACCGATCGTGCAACAGCACGATTCAAATCGTGGTGACATGTGTGATCTAGGAATAACTTAGTAATTCTCCAAATGGTGCCGCCCTCAACAGCACAAATTCTAAAGCTGCAATTCTTTCTGCCAGTCTTGCATAGGAAGGTCGTACGATTGCGAGCCGAACGTTTCGATCTACACTCCAAAAAGTTCTCTAGATGATACATTCCAACAGTGATCCTCAAGTCTTTCTTCGACCTAAATAAGGCCCCC
This sequence comes from Schizonepeta tenuifolia, assembly GCA_029490685.1. NCBI lineage: Eukaryota > Viridiplantae > Streptophyta > Magnoliopsida > Lamiales > Lamiaceae > Schizonepeta > Schizonepeta tenuifolia. The sequence continues at coordinate 4,752 of JANLIY010000602.1, forward strand.
ACTTCGAGTTCCCCACGCACTGGTGGTGGTTGCTCGACCCACCCTAATCTCCCTGCGCTGTCAAGATCGGGAAATGGAATGATCCAATTGCGCATTGCGCGCAAATGCTCGGTCTCGCGTTCGGACTGATGGTCCGATGTGAAGTTTCGATGACCAAAAACCCTATCCATTTGTTCTGGCTGTCGCATCCAAGCAAGAAAATCAATAGATAGCGAATCAAGCAATTCTTTGCGACGATCATCTGCTTCGTCTTCGGACGAACTCACCTCATCTTTTTCATTTTGTTGGTAGTCACCATCTTCATCCTCATCTTCCTCATCTTCATCATCTTGTTCATATTGCTCATATGAGTGGGGCATGCGGTTGTCAACGTCGTGGTGCTCAAATCCAGAGCTGTTACCATCAAACTTAACCCCGGGGGCGGATGAGCCGCCGTAATCAACGTAAACCTCCGGATCGTCTTTCTGTTCAATTAAAAGACGCAGTAACTCGATATCACTCCGCAATAGAACTTTTACTTTGTTTCCGTTGCCCATGCGTGTCAAGTACCACAACGTGTAGTCGGTCGGATTTATATTTCCCAACCCTTCTCCAATAAGTTCAACAAAGTTTGCACGGTTCACTGTGGCACTATCGATGAAGACAAAAAAGAATCCCCGTCTATATAATTCGATCGATCCCAACGACCGCTGTGACGTATCAACATACGTTGCCACGACATCTGAAAAATAAAAAATAGCCAAGAAATTATAAAAATCCGATCGAACACGCCAAAAATTGAAGATCCTATTTACCCACGATGGACCATCGTGGGTTCCACGGTGGTAACCATCGTTGGTTGCCACGATGGGGCAAACCACGGTGGGGCAACCCACGATGGCCTACCCACAACCCACGATGGTACAACCCCCATCGTGGGTAGGCCATCGTAGGTTGCAGAAACGGGCCCAGAAAATGCAGAAATCTCATACACACGACAGGGATATATTTTTACGGCTATTTTACTTCTAAAAATATTTCTAAACATGCAAATATACTCTCTTATGACTAAATATCAACATATAATTCATGTACATGAAAATTTTCTACCATCGTGTGAAAAAATACATCCACCGTGGGTTTGCCATCGTGTGTATATAAACACTCGTCGAAAAAAATCATATTTTACGTGGTGAATATAGTTGCACACCTTCTTTCTACCCCAGAAACACGAAAGCCTTCCGTTTGAGCTTCAACTTCGTGTGTTTGAGAATTTTACGTCGTAAATATAGTTTTTTTTTTTGAAGACCCACTTCTCTCTTATTCTCTATGTCGTGAGTTTCAAGTTCGTGTGTGTGACAATTTTGCATTACACAATTACATTAGTTGTTGTGTGTTTAATGAGAGCAAACAACCTCTCTTCCAAAACATAAATGAGCATTGTTCAAATTTAATGTCATCAAGGTTGGTTGGTGATATTGTTTGGGTTTAGGGTTTATTAGAGGAAGAAGAAAGAGAAAGAGAGAGAGAGAGAGAGAGAGAGAGAGAGAGAGAGAGAGAAAGCAGCGTGTAAATAAAAAAACAAGAAAAAAAAAGTCAATTTTTTGTCTTTTCATATTTGTTTATTAAAAGTAAGGGTATTTTAGTCTTTTGCATGATTTTGGTATAGAAAACTTATGTTCTTATGAATGGGTGTAAAAAACTTCTATGTTTTATAAAAAGGTATTTAAAAATACATTCTCACATTATCAATTATGCAAAGTTGAAAACCCAACTACAAATAACGTAAAATCAATTTATAGATGATGATTCTAGATTTTAGAAAATAAGTGAAAAAATGAATAAAACGATAATTTTAAAATAAATAAGGATAGAGAATAGATGTGCCACGTGGCTTCCCGAGTTGAGGTACCCGTCAGATGAAAATTGACCCGTCTATCTAATTAATTGACAAATTAGAAATTAATATTTTTTTATCAAATTAAATAAAAAATTATTATATTATTTCAAAATTTAATTCGACCAACCATTAAATTAGCTAAATTATTTCGGAATTATTTATTCGGCTAACTTATATATTAGTACCCTACAAAAAATAATTATTTATTCGGCCAACTAAAAAATTGGCCATATTAAATTAAATTATTAATAATCAACTATAAAAATATAGTTATTTATTCGGTCTATTAAAAAATAAATTGGCCAAATAAAATTGGTGAAGTAAAATATGAGATAATACACATTGGTTGTAGGTATTTATAGGCTTTAGGTGAAGTTTTATTAGAAAACCGATGTGGGATACAAGATTTTAGTAGATATTGAAAATTCATTATTTTGAAATTTTAAAATTCAAAAATCTAATAATTTAGATAAATATGAATAGAGGATTAAGAGGAGTGCCGCATAAGATTTTTTCAAAGTAAGAATCATTTAATAATTATATATATTATATTAGATATATATAGATTTTGCCCACCATTTTGCATTATAGAATTTCAATTCCTATCACTGTTCAACTAATTACTATATTTCATTATTTCCTATATATTTGGATTTTATGTATATCGTCTATATCACTATTCAACTAATTATATTATAATAGTATTTCATTATTTTCTATATCCACTATTTTAAATTTTCCTCCATGACCACTCAAAGAGAGGAATAATGATATATTGTTTTTTTTAATTATAATTGTGTTATGGTAAATATTTTCTAAATATATAATATATAAGTGTTGACCAAGTAAATCGCCTAAACCCTAGCCCTGACCATTATAAATAGAGGTATAATATATGAGTGTTGACCAAGTAAATCGCTTACACCCTAGCCCTGTACCATTACAAATAGATGTCTTTGGTCATCTTTGTGTATAAACTTCGCCATCGAGAAAATAGTTTGGAACCGTTTATATTATTTCATTCTTTTAATTTGTTTTTATTTATTATACTTTATGTTCATGTAGTTGTCGAGAATTTTTTTTCCGTATGCTATTCATTATTTTTTTTGTTATTGTTAGTTTGATTATACATATAAGTGGTCATGTAGTTGTCGAGATTTTTTTTTTCCATGTAGTTGTCGAGATTTATTTTTTCGTATTCCTTATTTCTTTGTTTATGTTATTCTGACTTTGATTGTACATATATGATCATTTAGTTCTACATAATTTCTTTCTTCTTTTATTCCCATTTCAAACAAATTATGTGGTGGTCATTTTTCATTAGCACACTATTGTTCAAGTTTAAGTTATTGAATGAATCGCATGATAAAATATATTAGATGTTGAAACACTTCACTTCTCACATATATACTCCATCAAATTCAATTTGATTGAAATATCGCCCCAAAAAAGAAAAAGCTTAAAATATTCAAACCACATATATAGATATTGAAGTCCAACGAATTTTTTTCATTTTTATCACCTATCAGAAGACAATTAAGAATACATGCCGAACATGAATGGATTTGTTCTTTTTAGGTTTATTTTCGTCAACAATTAAGAATTTTCCTATTTTTCAATTTAACAAAACACTATTTCCCTTATAATATTTTATATTGTCGCGTCTAAACCTTATCTAATTTTATCTAATTCAGAGCGGCAATGAGATATAAAACGGGTCAATTCGGACCCAAAATCGTGGTAGATTCTTCAAAAATGTTATCAAGGAATTTGATTAAAATTGTGTTGATTTATTATTTAATTGGCCAAATAAATATTTTATTTTATTAAAAATTTAATTTGGTAAAATTATTAATTTGTCCAATTATTAAGATTGACAAATACTTTGTGGTCAATGTCATCTAAGATGATTGTTATATAGCCAACATAATTATCTCACTTTGTAGCACCCAAACTACTATGATTGGTCAACGGGTCGGTTCCAAATCGGAACCGTGGGGTAGACGGGATGATTGTGAAGTGGTGGTTCAATTTTTTTCTTTAATTTTATGTTGAACTCATAATGAAAATGATTCATCTCAATTTTCATACAAAATCGACGTGGGACAATCTCTATGAGAGCTAAACAATTAAGAGTAGAAGATATGTTTAGTGGAATTTTTTAAGTGGAATAAGGTGGGTAGAGAGATAGTGAATAGTGAAATAAAGTGGGTAAAGAGAAAGGGAGAATAGTAAACGACACAGAAAATGAAGTGAAAAAATAGAATAAAAAGTATTAGATGAGTTGTTTAACAAATTAATTGAACTTTAATCATCTCTTAATTATTTTAAAAAAGAATACGCTAGTTCTTCTTAATACTTGTGATGAAAGTAATATGTTGTCTTAAATGGGACAAACAAATAATTTTACTAGGCATATGTTAAAGTAATTTGGAATTATGCTTGACGGTTGTTTATTATGTATTAAATTTATATTTTAAATAGTTGACTATTTTTATGATGTCTACGTAAAACAAGAAAACCTATTCAAACGAGACAGAGATAATATACTTAATAATTTAGTATTTTATACTAGTATTTTCAATTATAAACAATTAAAAATTTAAAACCCAAATTCCTAAATATTTCTTTCTCGGGGAGGGATCGTCTACAGATTACCTTGGGTTACTTATAATGTTACTCTACAATCCACGTCTTTTAAAACTTTCAAAATTCATCTTAAATGGGGGCTGTGTTTGTATTCAATGACAAAAAAAATGTTTTTAAAATCAGAAGGAAAAAAAGAGAATAGACGAGAACAAAGGAGTATTATTCGACGAGAAAAATAAATACTACGTTTAAGAAAATGAAATTATAAAATAGAAGAAAAGAAACTGGGAGAAGAGAGAAGGAAAAAACATAAACTAGTACGTATATAAAAATTAAAGGACGGTGGTTCAAAAAAAAAAAAAAAAAAATTATAGGACGGAGAAAAAGATAAACGCAAAATGCTGAATTATAATTATACTACAAAGAATCTACTAGGAAAAAAAAAAAAGAAAAAAAAAAGCGGAGTAACAACAGAAGAACGAGGCCGTTTCTCCTCCTCTGCAGGCGCTGCAGTGTTTAACCCTATTCTCTCCCTCTTCTTTTCACTCTCTGTTCTCACTCCCGCGTCTAGTCTCTGACTCTCCGTGACTCTATCGGCGCCTTATCACCGCCCCGCCCCGCTGCTGCACCAGCCTCCCCGTCGCCCCACTCCCCTGGTAAATAAATCGAGTAAATTAATTTGCTGTGTTCTAGGTCGATTTACCTCTAATTTAGTAATGTATTATTCATTGAGGGTATCTGTTGGTGTTGATTTAGCTCGAATTTATGCCTATTAATTTTCTAAATTTGTTGAGTGATGGTATTTGGTGTGAATTTCTTGTTGTTGCCGTGGTTAGCTTACGGGTGAAAATAGGGGCATATTTTCAATTTTTTTTTTACTCGGTTAAATAGGGTAGCCGATGTATATAGTATAATTTACACTACACCGATCAGAAAGATGGCCACTACTGAGATACCCGTCAAAACCATACCTAATTGGCTAATTTAGCACGCATTTATCCGGAAGCCAATTATTCACTAAATTGTTCATAAAGCTTTGGCAGACAAATTCACAACTCATTAAGGGCAATAAATAGTCAACTAATGAGAGTAGTTTTAAATGTTTTAATTGCTAATTTTGAGGATGTCTTGTTAAGGAGGTTCCTCTAAGCTCTTTAATCAAGAGCTATATATAAGTAAGCTTTCATTTTACAGGCTAAAAATTACTAGTATAATATGAGTCATTTTTCTCCTCCTAATTTCATATTGATCACCTCTGTGATAGAGCATCCGGTTTGAACTTATATTATTATGTTGGTTATAAGATACTTAGGTATCAAACTCTGAATTATTTATGAGTAAATAACTGGATTTTTTACATATATATCCTAAAGTGCCTATGAATGTGTTTCTATTGTTTAAGTCTACGACTTCTAACAATCAATCAAATATTTATCAATTTCATAGAACCCTGATTCAGCACGCAGTTTTCTGGAAGCCAATAATGAAGCCTTCAAGAAATTCGAATGTTGCAGACACAAAAAATCTAACGAGGTTTGGATTATTTATTAATTTTAAAATTTGGTGAGCACAAATCAATTTTTGTTATTGATTTCTTCTATGTGCTCTGGATCGGATAAAATAAGTTTGGAGAGTTATGGCGGAGATATTGTCATGTTGCCCCCCAAGAAAAAGAAAGAGAAGAAAGGGCAAAGTCAGGTAAATTGTGTTTATTATTTGGTTACTTTGTTTCATTTAAGTTGTGGTTATTTGGTTTTTGAATTTCTGATTTTGTTTTATTAGGTGCTCAATCTGAAGAAGCAGCCTAAGCTAAGTAAATCGCAGAAAAGAAAGCTAAAGAAGCTTGCTGTATGTGTCTATGCAGAAACGTTGGACATTGCACATTTGCACTTTGAGTTGCTTTGTTTCTAACTTTATGTTGCTATTGAAGACTGAATTGTTAATGTGTTGGTTAATTGGAGTTTTTACTTTGTAGGAGGAGAAAGAAAAGGAAATCCTTCTATCGAAAAGCATTGAGACATTGGAGTAAGAACATTGAGTTGTGCTTTCTGACGATTGAAAATATTATATTCGTCTTGATCAAGAAAGGGCCTTGGATGTTCATGGTTGTTTTGGTTGTTTGTGTTTCAGGAAGTACAAGATTAAAGATGATGTTTTTTCACTTATGTGGTCTTCGAGGAACTTGGGACGGGTATGTGATTGTCTGATTAGTCTGCTCTTGTTTGATGTAGGAAGCATTCTATAAATTATTATTTGGTTCTGACTTCAGGTTGAGACTGTTCGTGAAAAACGAAGAAGAGAAGTCGAGTTTTCTAAAGCAGGGCTGGAACTGCCACATGCTGAAAAGGCTTTTACTAAGAGGAAAAGAGATAATGCATCTGAAAATATTGATATTGAAGTGGATGAGGATGATATATGTTTACCAGCTGCCAATGTGCATCCAGATACCTATATGCAATCATCGCATGAAGAACCTGGCACCTCTGATGGACGAGTTAGTGTATCATTTGAAGTAGTGGCTAATGACGATACATCGTTGCCAGAATTTGAGGAGAAGTCTATCCAGTCATCCAAAATGGAAGAAACAGTTACGCCTACGGTATCTAACTAATTTACACTTAATATGTATTTCTTAAAGTCATGAATTCTTTCATATAGGAAGTTGATAATACAAAGCTTGCTTGTTTCTATGTTTTCTACGACAGACTAGTGTCTAGCTTGACCTAATTTCTCATTTTACGTCTACATGTTCTCCGCCTAGTCTTGACTCGTTCATATGTTGGACAGGATGCAATGGATGCCGATCCAAATTACAATCCTCATAGTGGAAATAACCTAAGCCACTGTACTTCATCAAGAAATATTATTGCTAGAACTGTCAAAAGACCAAAGGAAGTTGAAAAGCAAAGGATGAGTCTGCCCGTAGTCATGAGGGAACAAGAAATAATGGAAGCTATAGAGAGCAATCTCAGTCTCATTATATGTGGTGAAACTGGCTGTGGAAAAACAACCCAAGTTCCTCAGGTTAGTTAAGAATCAAAATTTGTTTTATTAACAAGAATTGCTGAATCTCTTGGGTATAGTTTCTTAAATCTATTGCAACAATGGAAATTTTTAGTTTCTTTATGAGGGTAATTATGGATCATGTGATTCGGAAAACACAAGTGGCATTATTGGTGTTACCCAGCCTCGCCGAGTTGCGGTACTTGCAACAGCTAAGCGAGTGGCATATGAGCTTGGGCTTCAATTGGGGAAGGAGGTGGGATTTCAAGTAAGGCATGACAGAAAGGTTGGAGAGAATTGCTCAATCAAGTTTATGACTGATGGAATCTTGCTTCGAGAAGTGCAGGTTTTCCTTTATTCTCATTGTCTCGGTTTCTCTCTGTATATGTATATGAAGTTGTATGTATTGTCAAGCAGCAACCTTGCACTTCCTTCCTCACTTCTTTTATCTGTTTGACTTTAGAAGGTTAATATGTTGCTTTGTTACTTGGTAACAACGTGTCATTCTATTAACTGACAGATCTTGATGGTTCTACTGAAATCGTACTATATACAACTATATACAGCTGTGGGGTATGACCGTATGATAAAAAAAACTGCTCTTGATGCTCTCTTAAGTAGGTTACATCATGTTTAGAATTGCATCAGTCCACCTATTATCTTTGCGTGAATCCCACATTTTGCTTCAAAATCGAAAGTAGCACTTTACTGTCTAGGTGTGTAAGAATATGCAATTCATTTATAGTCGAAATATTGGACATTAAGCAAATAAGCTTCTTTACTTGAGTAACCTAACCTGCTAATAATTTGAGGTTGTTAGAGTCAAAGGAAGATATGAACAAGATGGAATTGAATATGGTGAAATAAATACCAATTCTGATTACTCGGGAAGAATCCTTACCCAACAACTATTGCTGTGAACTGTAATTTTCCAGGATACACTAACTCGTTGAGCTTATGCATACAAATTACTGGAAATAACTGCTTCAACAAATTACGGAATATCTAACTTGAAACACTTAACTACAACTACACAACAAACATAAAAATAATATACACATCACTTCTGCTACGACACTCTTCTTCTTCCGACACTGGTGTACATGAATCTTGCTAGCATTGGCACTCAACATGATGAATACCTGTTGTGAACACATGCTAACAAATAGAATGCTGTGCAAAGTGGGTCTGGTATGTGCAAACTTCTATTGAAAGTGATGCTGATTCATCAAAAGTCATACTTTGTCACTCCGATAGAAAAGATTAGATGTGCGCTACTTTCAACTATTCAAGTATTTTGTAGAACTTCTCATGGAACAACGATGATAATCTTATTGCGGTTATCGTACCCCATGTGTAAGACAATTAGATGCAATGCTTTACTGCAGCTGTATAATTGAACTATTTGAGTAAATTTATTGGACATCCAGAACAATATGTTTATGTTACTGCTACATGCATGTGTATCATGATTGGAAGGAGGTGTAAAGGAGAAGTAAATGTTTTCTTTTTTAGTATTCCTTAAATTGTTCAACTATAGTTCTCGTAGTCTTCTTGGATAAATTTTCATCCTTAGCTACTCCTCCATTTTAATTTCTGAACATGCTTTGATATGAATATTTGTTGCATTGCAGAATGATTTTCTGTTGAAGCGCTACTCTGTTATAATTTTGGATGAGGCTCACGAGAGGAGTCTGAATACGGATATACTCATTGGGATGCTTTCTCGGGTCATCCAAGAACGTCAAGTAATAATTCTCAACTATTTGATCTTTATGTGTTGTACTTGTTCCCGTATTGCTTGTAGCATATATTTAAAAAAATACTCACTGATGATTGATGAAAACCTATATTTATGTTTAGATGACTTACTTTCTTTGTATATGGCAGAGGGAATCTATGATGCAAGAGAAAAGAATTTGTGCTGGGGAAACAATTGAATCTGAAAATAGGATATACACATTGAAACTCGTGCTCATGAGTGCTACTTTACGTGTGGAAGATTTTGTGTCTGGTAACAAAATTTTTCGCAATCCTCCACCAGTAATTGAAATTCCAACTCGACAATATCCAGTTACCATGCACTTCTCAAAGAGACCGAACTAGTTGATTATATCGGGCAAGCTTTTAAGAAGATTCTAGCAATTCACAAGAGATTGCCACGAGGAGGTATTCTTGTTTTTGTAACTGGGCAGAGAGAGGTGGAACATCTTTGTCAGAGATTGCGTAGGTATTCTAGAAAGCTACTTGAAGACGCAGTCAAAATAAATAATGAGGCTTCATCCATATCTGAAGGGAAACCTTTAGAAGAAAATGATATGAAAGAGATTAGTGAGGCATTTGAATTTCAGTCTGGCCATGAGATAACGGAACGCTTCAATTCTCACGTGGAGGAAGATCATGAAGATTTTTCAGAAGATGCATCCGATACATCATATGATTCAGGAGAAGAAAGTGATCTGGAATACTTTAGTGATGGTGAGAGAGCAGACGGAAATCTTGCTCCACTGAAAGCTGCTTTGGAAGCCATGTCAGGGAAAAAGTTTCTGGTTCTAACACCAAAGTCCAAGATGTTCCCCAGACACAAGAAGGTGGGTCAGATCAGTCCCGTTCCATTTCTGAACGAAATGACAAAGGTAAAGGTTATTCCCCTGGTCAACTGCATGTGTTGCCACTTTATGCGATGCTTCCTGCCTCGTCCCAGCTTCGTATATTTGATAAGACCAAGGATGGAGAACGGCTTGTTGTTGTTGCCACTAATGTGGCTGAAACCTCTTTGACTATTCCTGGAATAAAGTATGTTGTTGACACTGGAAGAGAAAAGGTTAAGAATTACAACTCTTCCAGTGGCATGGAAACATATGAGATACAGTGGATAAGCAAGGCTTCTGCTGCTCAGCGTGCTGGAAGAGCTGGAAGAACTGGGCCAGGACACTGTTATCGTCTCTATTCCTCAGCAGCCTTCAATAACTTATTTTCGGATTTCTCAACTGCTGAAATATCAAAAGTTCCAGTTGATGGTGTTGTCCTCCTATTGAAATCCATGCAGATTGGCAAGGTAAGTTATTTATTGCTTGGTTCAATTATTTGTGGTTTTTTTTGTCCATCTCAGCATGATTTACACATCAAGCAGCATCGTGATAAACTCGGTTTTGGCATATGTTTTGATAGCCTTGTTGTCTTCCCGTGTTGTGTTATTAATGTGAATAAAGATAATCTTTACTATTATGGAGTCTGAATTTTGGTTTTAGCATCATTGTATTGTTTCAACATTAAGTGAACTCCATGTTAACTGTGATTTCAGGTTGCAAATTTTCCTTTCCCAACGCCTCCAGATACCAATGCCTTGATTGTAGCAGAGCGTTGTCTAAAGGTTCTTGAAGCACTGGATGAAAACGGCAGATTGACAGCTCTAGGTAGGGCCATGGCTCGTTATCCTATGGGTCCTCGTCAATCCAGAATGCTTCTCACTGTTATCCAGATTATGCAGAAGGCGAAAAAGTCTTCCCGAGCAAATCTAGTGTTGGCATATGCAGTTTCAGCAGCTGCAGCTTTAAGCTCATCGAGTCCTTTTCTTAGGCTTTTTGACGACAACAATGAAGCAGGTGATAAAATCCATGCTGGGGATGCTGGTTCTGAGGGGAGCAAGAAAGTTATTGACAAAGAAGAAAAATTAAGGAAAAGGAAACTGAAACAAAATGCTAAAGTTTCTCGTGAAAAGTTTTCTCACCCTACCAGTGATGCTCTAAGTGTTGCTTTTGCACTTCAGAGTTTTGAGCATTCGGAAAGACCAACCGAATTTTGCTCTGAAAATGCTTTACACTACAAGACTATGGAAGAAATGTCGAAGCTGAGAAAGCAGCTTCTTCAACTAGTTTTCAGCTCATGTGTAAATGATTCACAACATGGCTTCTCCTGGGCGCATGGCACTATTGAGGATGTGGAATCTGCTTGGAGGGTTTTTTCTAATAAACATCCTCTTCTGCCGAACGAGGAGGAAATATTAGGGCAGGCTATATGTGCCGGCTGGGCTGATAGGGTTGCTAAACGCATCAGAGAAGCTTCACTTTTGACAGATGAAGAAAGAAACACGAATGCAGTTAGATACCATGCTTGCACGGTAAAAGAAACTGTTTTCCTTCACCGGTGGTCATCTATCTCTAAGTCCGCACCTGAGTTTCTAGTATATAGCGAACTATTGCAGAGTAAAAGGCCGTATATTCATGGAGCCACTAGCGTGAAACCGAATTGGCTTCCTCAATACGCTCAGGTTTTATGTAGCTTCTCTGCCCCACTTTCAGAGCCAAAACCTTTCTATGATCCTATGGCCGATCAAGTCTTGTCATGGGTGGTTCCGACTTTTGGCCCACATCTTTGGCAGCTTCCTCTGCATGGTTTGCCCATCAAAGATGATTTCACGAGAGTTACAGTGTTCTCCTACTCTTTGCTAGATGGCCAAGTTCTGCCGTGCCTGAAAGGTGTTAGGGAATCCATGGCTGCCTCCCCTGCAACCGTGTTGAAGCCAGAAGCGTGGGTCCTGAAACGGGTTGGTAACTTGTTGAGTAAATTAAAGACGAAAGGAAGAATCATCGACACTCGTGCTAAATTAAGAAAGATGTGGGAAAAAAATCCTAGAGAGCTGTTTGCAGAGATTCGAGATTGGTTTCAGGAAGGATTTCACGGCCGGTTTGAGGAACTCTGGGAGGAGATGCTTCGAGAAGTGGTATCAGATTCCAAGCAAAGGTTAAAGAAAAGGGTCAAGAAATCAAAACGGGGGTTATAAGCAGCTTTCACCTTTCTTTACCAAACTGGTGATTTTGTATTAGAATATTAGCTAATTATTTGTGATCTTAGTTATTTTAGTTAGCAGCTTCATTTATTCCATTTTCTTCCTAATTGTTGTATTATCAATTTGTGAGAATTTGGTTGTGATCTTGCTACTTAGGCCTTCTTCTTGTACAAAGAGAGGAGCAGAAATTTTATCATGGGTTTATTTTTTTTTGAGCAGTGTCATGGGAATATTTATCTATGTACTATAGTGAAACAGAGTTCTAGGGGTATTAATTTTGTTTAATTCAGTTTTTAGGTTGTGATTGCTGTTAAAATTTATTCACACCACTTTATGAAACGTTGTGTAAGAATCTATTCTATCCTCTGTGATACGTGTGTTTATCACTCTATTTGTTCAGGCATAATCAAATATTCAAATCTTAGTCGACAGCTTATGGCAAATGTGTGGTAATGGACAAGTATGCTTCTTTAATTATGCACAACTATCATACAAATGGCAATCCAATGAGTCTCACTTCCGTTGGCTCTCTCTATCTCTCGCTGCACTCTTTTATTCGTCTGAGATAGATCCATAATTTCTCAAATAGATTTTGAATTTATGCCTTTGTTGGAATGTTGATTAATTGTCAAATCGAGGCATTTTCCTTTCTCACTAGGTACGATCCATTTGCTATATCTTTTTGTAGTATCAGTATGTGTTGGGAAAGTTGGCCGTCATGTTTTATCTGTTTATTCAATTAAGATATCTTTATAATGAGGTATATTCTAGTATATGCTCATCGCTAATGAATATCAGTTGTTACTTGTTACAAATAAATATTTTCATCTACTCATGATGTCAATGCATTTTTGCATGCCTGCCATATTGTTTCTTTCAATTTTGTCATTGATCAGCAGTTAAGTAATCGTTATAAAACTACATATAGTATATAATATAACCATCATAGTTTATTGAAATTGTGATTATCTATATTTTTTGGCATTTCATATGTTTTGCCTTTCTACATAGGAGAGAGAGATTGGAGTGAAGAGAAGTAGAGAGAATAAAGATGGCTGTGTGAAATTTGCAGGACCTGCTAAATGGTGAAATTCAACAATTACTTTGTTCATCAATTTACAAACCAATTCCGCTGCTCCTCCTCCCGGAGTTTCACCTCGTGGCGGAGTCGAGCGGGGAAGTTGAACATGGACAGAGGGGATGGAGAGGAGGGAGGAGGCGTGCTATTTTTGACAATTAATGGTCGATGTGTGTGTGACTGGGACTGTAATAAACTCTTAAAGTAGTTTTAAATGTATTACATTCGTATTTCCTTTTAAATCTGATTAAATTTATTAGAACGGGCCTGTTGCACACCAAGAAGTATCTTCTTTTCTTCTTATTGTACCTTCAATTAAATATCAAGATGAATAAATATAATACTAGTATAGTAGTATTATTTTCGATTAATTTCTGCTTCTTCCCTCAAGAGTCATTTTCATTTGTCTAGGGGTTTTGATTGGTAAAAATTCACCAACTTCGAGAAGATTTGATATTGGAATTTTGGTAACTTATAGAATTTTGGTTACTTTTATTTTGTTTTGAATTGATTAATGACGTGATTAGTTAGAAATGGAGGATGGAAATATAGAGAATGATTGAGATAAAATAAAAAGAAGAATACAAAAGATGTTATATACTTTTTTTTCTCTTTCTCTCTCTCTCTCTCTCTTTTTTATTTTATTTTTTTTGATGTCGTGGGAACTTGCAATCGCTACCTTCGGTGCGCACTAGGTAAACCCCTATCTCTTGTGCAGTAGCCTGCAAACCACACAGGGCAGGTAAACCACACTTTCCAACATAGGGCAGGTAAACCACACTTTCTAAATCCAATTGTGGCAGACTCGACCTATAGAGGCGTTTCATGAGGTTCGAATTTGAGACCTCTCAGTTCCAGGCGCTCACCTTTTACTACTGGATCATCCCCAAGAGGATATATATACTTTTTTTCTCAATTAGTTAATTATGTGATTAATCAGGAATTGAGGATGGAATATAAAAAAAGATAACTTTGAGAGAAATAAAAAATAAAATATATGAACTAGTAATTAATATTGCACAAACATAATATTTTGGGAAATATAAATCATTGTGCAATTTATTAGATTATAAATTTTGGCAGGTCATGGGTTGGAAGTCGGACAGTTTAACATAAGCCTTTTTTGTTTGAACCATAAACATCACTATTTACAGTTTGGATGTCCCAAACCTTTATTTGGACTAAAATTGATAGTACCTCTTCGAGACATCACTGTTGACTAGAAGGCAACTTCGCCCCTTCCTCGAAGCATTATCTAAGAATGCCCAAAATGTATGGTTTCTCTTTTACGTACTCTGTTTTATTACATTTTTAGCTTACGTCGGTCTAAAAGTACTGTACGGAAGTTTATCTTCCTCGTGAACAATACCTTGAGGTCAGTCTTTTATGGTGTGAGAGTCTTCTGTCACATCATTTTACTGTTCAGAATATTTCTTATTGTAGCAGTCTAACTAACCCCAAGTATACTTTCATATTACCAAATTGTCATTAATTTATTCAGGTATAAATACACGAATTACAACAGAATCCTAGGTATGAACTGAATACTCTGTGTGTTCTTCATAAAACTAACTTGATCGTCGGAACAGCGGCGCCGGCACACAAAACCAGGTCGGACCACTAGATACAAAATCACGTGGGGAAGTTCTTCCACCATATTATATCTTTGATATACTCACACAATATGTTATAGTCCTTGAACATGCATATGTTCAAGGATTTCATTGTCAAACCCCATAAAAAATATTCTTCACTGAAATTTATTTATATTGATGTTGAATATGATGAATTAAAATATTTGAATATGAATTGATAGATTATAGATATTTTAATAGATATGCATCATGCTATTATAATCAATCAATATAATATTAATGAGGTGTGAGGATATGTGAATATATATAACAATAAATCTATTCAGTCATATTAGCCGATGAGGTCTAGCTTAATTAGCTAGCCGAGACATCACAAATCTTTCCATAGTGAGAGATTTTGGGTTTAATTTTGCCTAAGTGCGGTGTAGATTTTCCACCTTATGCAGTGATGTAGTAGTCCCATCCCATGTGGTAGTGTAATGGTCCCACATTTGTGTCGTGTAGAGGTCCTACCTATATGATAGTATAATGTTTTATCCGATTAAATATGCATACCTCATTGTAATACCCCTAAAGAAAATCTATTTAGTCACATTGATATATCCAAATAAATAAAATTTATTAGATTCAAACTAGAATATATGAATATGAATTAATATTGTACAAATTACTAGAATAAAGGAAAATAAGAATAGCAAATGGAGTCTATCCAGTCAAGTTTCTGATTCAATTCAATGAGAAGCGAAACTAGTTTCTGTCAAGTTTTAAACATGAAAATGAAAATGCTTAATTATAGAAACCACAAGCCTCTAGATATGTCGAATTTTAATAGATTATTTCTGATTTAATTATAATTAAAAATAGCAAGGCTCATCCATCCAATTGAGATATCAATTAATGCAGTCGCGCCCATTAATTGGCAGTTCCAACTTTTGAACAATTTGTAATCTGCAGAACCATAAATAAACTTTATTTCAAACCAATATTATAGACACAGACAATTTTACCTAACTTTCAATTTCCACACACCATAGTTTTTGTATATCCCTTAAACATCTTCCATGGCAAATGTTTCTAGTCGTAAAGCATAAAGTTCGAGATTGAAATCTTAATTCAAGTGTTTCGAAATCATAACTAATCTATGTTCTATATCTTTGTGTTTAAAGAGCAGATCTTCACAGCTTGAATATTCTTGAATGATATCGTATTTGGTTAACAAAAAACATATGATATGTATCAGACTGAAGATCATACATGACTGTGGTTTGAAATTTGAATTAGATAGAAAATCATTATTGTTTAAATTTGAATGTGAGATGTGAAGAGCATTAAATTTGGGTGCCCAATTATTCAGAGAACAACTGGCTAACATATTACTACTTTATGCAAATTTATGTCTGTGCAGATAAATGAATTCGAGTTATAAAATATAATAATTTTATAAAGTTTGTAAGCTTTCACAACACCTTTTAGCGTTTAAAAAATACATAATATAATGATGATAAACATGGTTTTCTTTAATGATCAATTTGTATTGAAAAATTATGTTTGGAATGAATTTTGTGTGAAAGTATTTGTTATTTTGTGAAATATGATGTTCATTCATACTTTATTTGATTTTGCAGAAACATGGAATAAATCTTGTGCAAAATGGACATGATAAGATTAAAGTACAGCTCGATAGGAGTTCATAAGAGAAAACGGATCCAAAATCGGAATTGAAAAGAAAGAGAACGAGGCGAAACAAAAATGTTGCGCTCAACGCCCAGATATGTGCACCCAAGTGTGCGGCTGCACTTCTGGCCGTACATCATTGAAGAAAAATCACAGCTATCTGTTCCAAAGTGCGCCCTAATGTGCAGCCGCACTTACTCAAGTTATGCCCGCACATCCAAGGTGGCCAAATCCGAGATTTTCCTATTTTATTCCTTTTGCTTAATTTTGGTATCCTATTCTTATTAGGAATCAACTATTGTATTTTTCTCTATAAATACTTGTCCTCTAAGACTATTAGGATTGTCTTTTACATCTTTTACATCTTTAATCTTTTTCATCTCTTGCTTTCTCATCTTTTGAAGATTGGGAAAAGAGAATAAGAGGCACTTAAGAATTAAGGATTCGTCTACGATTTTTATGTTTTTATTGGATATTGTCTATGATGTCTATAAGTAACTAATCTCCTTTTATCCAAGGGCTAGAGAGTAGATGGATAATTAACTTTGATTTTTATTTTATTGATCAATTACGACCCTCGCTTCTTTCTTGTGTTCTTGGTTTAATTGTTCGCTTAATTGCTTAGCTACCAATTTTGCATGATTTGATGTGGTAACTTGAGATTGGAAGAAGATAGTTAATACTTGATCTATAACATAGGACATACATTGCAAAATAACCGGAAGTCTATGAGCCTTGTGTGAAACAGTAATCTAATCGATCTTTTTGGAGTTACATGCATGTGATGTTTGTCTAGAGCGAAAACTCTTGCATGTGATCAACGGTTTATTAGCTACGGAAGTAGGTTTAAACTAATTTCGTGATTATTCTAAGAAGAGTTGAATCCCAGTATTAATTGATTGATTGATTGAATCTTAAAGTTGATTTTAGATTAAAATCAAAATTTTGAGATATCTTCTCTATCTTGAATCTTTAATATTTTTCCTATGTTTTTGCTTTTGTTTGCTTTAATAAATTAATCGCATCTTAGTATAATCATCATTAAAATTCGAAAGTCTACATAGAAGAAGTACAATTGGAAGTAGTACTCACTGGTATAATACAATTCTTGTTGAATACAACCTTGCTTTCCTGTACACAATTACACCCGTGCACTTGCGGTGTGAAAGAAAATAGCGAACAAATGATAAACCTTACAAACTTTAGTCTAATATATTAGTATCTGATTCTTTTTAGTGTGATTTCGACACACTGTGACCAGCCACACTAACTAAAAAAAGTAATATAGTTTTGAAGAAAATAAAATATATCATAATTGGAAAATCTAAACCCTAAGGGATTTGATTATTTCAATTTTTATGATTAACTTTTTTTTTATGTGTAGCCCACTCACAGTGTGTTCAAATAGAATTATTATTGTTATTAATAATATTTTTTGAAGAACTATCATTTTTATGAATTAATTCAATACTTCAACGAGTTTGTTTGTTTTTTTTTTTTTTTTTGAGGGAACGAGTATTCTTACTTTAGTTGAACCCACTAAGCCAAACCAATTTCTCAATATGTCCTAGAATTGGAGTAGATGCTAAATTTTGGTATGTGGGGGAACACGTACAATGGAAAATCAGAACGACGGGCCAATTGAAATATAATTAGATGATGACATTCTATTAAATTACTTAATGTCATAAACTTTTGATAGGTGGAGTAATGACTCTTGACTGATCATAAATCTGGAGAAAGTTAGTTTGAAGATGGAAAGCCCATGATTGATGTTAATCAAGATAACATGATTTGCACTATAACATTATAGCAAGTAAAAAATGACTTGAGTGCTTTTTGAAGGAATTTATGAAATTTTTTTATAAACCCATATATGTGTGTCCATGGGAGTCCTGGCCACCATATTTTGTCTCTTATTAATGCAATAGAAGATGAATCATAAAAATTAATAGATGAACTGATTGTGCTATTCATTCTCCTTATGTAGGCCACATTAAATCGGCCAATGTTATTCTTCGTGCGTGTCCACGCTGACCTAATGCACTTGGTATTTTTCGGTGTGCAGGAGCAATGAACTCGTTGAACTTGGCACGAATTTTCTTCCAAAATTGAACTTTGTTTTGATAGTTGAAATTGACCGCGTGAAGACTACAATTAGCGTAGCATTTGGCTATCCACTCAATTTCATCAGGTGAGTAGTTTTATCGACCTCCGGTGTTCGACGATATCTCCGGCGCCTTTCCCTTGCCCTTTGCCTTCGCCTTGGACTTGGTTAGAGGTAGTGAGGTTTCCTCAACTTCCTCTTTTCGCTCCTTGTGAAGATCTTCGTCGTCGTCGTCATCGTTGAGGTCGATCTCCTTAAACCGTTGGTATGCTCCGGGCGGCGTGGTGAACGATTGATAGCCATTGGGCGGCGAGGAAAATTGTTGGATTGCACCAACCCGACCCTCCCCCCCCCCCCATCTCCCCCCCTGTGGTGACGAAAATTGGTGAAATCCGACCCATTAGTGACAACGAGAATTGCTAAAAATCCACCTCCGAAGGAGAGAGCGATGACTTTCGATTCCCTCGGCGACGACGAGAATAGTTGTTGTTGGGTGATTGGATTGGGCGATCTTGAATGGGAACGAGGTGTGGATTTGAGTGAAACGGAAAATTGGAGGTTGTTGCCCATACCAATTGTTGAATTGATAATCATTGTCACCCATTTTTTTTTTTTGCAACAATAATAAATTTGGAAGATGAGATTTAAGAGTAGAAGATGAGAATCAAAGAGTAGAGAAGGTGTGAAATGCGAAGAGGAGAAGTATGGTATTTATAAGGTTGAACAAAAATCACCTTTGGAATTGGCTCATAGTCGTTGCTGCTGATGCTGTATTTTATTTAATTTTTATTTAATTTTTATAATATAAAGCCATGCGTCAGCCGCTGGAAACATCGTTCGCGACTCACGAGTGAGAGAGTAGATAGAACGCATCTCTGCCCTGCCTAGGGCGCCAACGGCCTCCGCTCGCGCTCCATTCTCTGCCCTCGCCAACCGTCGTTGATCGCCCGCCTTCCGTCCTATCTCCGCCCTGCTGCTGTGGATGCTCTAATACAGAGGTTAGGTTCGTTCTCAGAATGAATGTGAAATAAAGTATCAAAATCAAATACTAAGATTTGCAATTTGGAGACAGTTAATTATACACCGGTCCAAAAATATTTTATACTACTAGTATTAACAATAAAAGAATAAATAAATAAAGTGTAAATTATAATACTACATTACTACTACTCCCTATATCTCGGGCCCAATGCCCTCTCCTTGTATAATTCGTCTGAATTCTCTTGTCGACCCCCAAAGCTGCCTGCCCTGCCCCTCCTCCTCCTCCTCTCCTCCTCCTCCTCCTCTCCTCCTCATCCTCCTTTTCCGGCCCAATCAACTCCAATTTTCTTTCTCCCATTATAATTATATTACTAGTAATTAATATCCTCCTCCCTTCCGTTCCGCCGATGGAGCCATGGGTCGACGATCTCGCTGACGACCTCCAGAGCATGAGCTTCAACTCCACCACCACCACCACCGCCACCGATATCCACCGCTCCACCAGCTCCGGCTCCGATTGGACCGCCTCCTCCCCCACTTCCTTCCCTCCGCCAAACCCTCCGGCGACCCCTGCTGGGACTCCATCCGCCGCCTCCCAGCTTCCCTCTCCCTCTCCGACCTCCGCTTCCTCCACCGCCTCGGCGCCGGCGACATCGGCTCCGTCTACTTAGCCGAACTGAAGCCGCCGCCCCCCTCATCACCAAAGCCCCTCTTCGCGGCGAAGGTGATGGACAGGAAGGAGCTGGCGAGCCGGAATAAGGAAGGGAGGGCGAGGACAGAAAAGGAAATCCTTGAAATGTTGGATCATCCCTTCCTGCCGACGCTCTACGCCGCCGTCGACACGCCTAAGTGGTCGTGTCTGCTGACGGAGTTCTGTCCCGGCGGAGATCTTCACGTCCTCCGCCAGCGCCAGCCGTGCAAACGCTTCCCGGAATCCGCTGTCAGGTGCGCAGTTTAAGCATTTCCTTTTAAATTTAATTTAATTTCCGCCATTACAAATGTTGGTTGTTTCACACTTTCACTGCGCCAGATTGTTTTTATTTTTTATTTTTCATATACTAGAGAAGCACTAGCGTGTGTCGCGCCTGCATGCACTAATGACAACGGGATTGCAAATTTATAATCA
The DNA here is from genome assembly GCA_029490685.1 of Schizonepeta tenuifolia. Classification (NCBI taxonomy): domain Eukaryota; kingdom Viridiplantae; phylum Streptophyta; class Magnoliopsida; order Lamiales; family Lamiaceae; genus Schizonepeta; species Schizonepeta tenuifolia. The sequence continues at coordinate 25,573 of JANLIY010000602.1, forward strand.
TAAGTTAACATTACTCCTTCATTCATCAAACAACTACAATAATAATAATTATAACAATTCTCCAATAAGTTGAAATTTTAATTTGTTGGAGTACAATTAGGGCCTTTTTCTTTTACGTCTTGGATATTGACCGTGATCATTCCTATAAAAAATTGCATCTGCTGTTGCATCTATAAAATTGTTTTACTATTTATTCCGTGATAGTAGTAATTTCTAGTAGTACAGTATTAAGTTTTGTACGAAAATAAAATTGTTGTGGACGAATTATTTTATCTTGCATGTAATAAGGACTTGGGGGAAAAATAATTCAAAAATAAAAAATGTAGAGCAAATTTAGGGTGGGAAAATGGCAGGGAAGTATTTGAAAATCTTTTGGAGAAGTTTGGATTTGATGGTGAAATAGAAAGCAGTGAGAGTGACGTGTCAGCAGGAAGCGGGGCCCACCACCCAGTGGGGAGTATCATCCGGTGGGCCCCAGAAAAACTATCATGTGCTGTAGGGTGAGAAACAGAGAAACGTAGCTCCGGCTTCGCGAAGGTTAAAAGTGGAAAACTAAATTAAATTGCGAGATTTTCCTACAGTTATGACCGCACGTGGTCGTTTACTTCTTTCGAATATTTATTCATTTATATTAGTGGCCTCAAATTACCACGATGATCGCGGTGATTTTTGGTCATCGTTTTTTTACGGTATTGCATTTTCTACATTAATTTACTTATTATTCTTTTTGAAAAGTTATGCATTAGTTAACGGTATTATCTTTTTTCTCAAATATTTACTCCTTTATAGTAAATTAAAATACATTTGATTAAGTTAAAAGAATGATTAAAATTGCCCAAGTATTTAGAGTATCAAAGCATGTAAAATAAAAACATTATACTATTTCGTTTGAAATCTTAAAAACAGAACATGCCAGCTCAAATAAGTTGTGGTGGTGGTGGGGGGTGTGTGTGATGATATTGTTACTGTAATGGTTGACCTACAAAGCGTGCAATAAAAACACGTGATCGTGAATAAATTACTATGCTATTATACAGATCCCAAGGCATCCACTCTTCACGGTAAAAATTAAACATATTTAAAGGGTCTATTTATTTATCAGAATTTTAGTCGATTGTAATCGTTAGTGTTTGTATTAAAATTTAAGGGATATAATCTTCACTTAGTTTCTTCTTAATAATTGAGCGCAAAAACTTGAAAGCACGCTTTTTTTTTTTTTAATTTCCTGTTTTCTGTATTTACATTTTTCTGTTTTTTTTCCAGCTTTTATTTCATTTTTTTTTTTAAAAATCCACTTTTTTTGCACCTTTTTTTTTGTTTGTCTCTTTGTTTTTTTGTTTGCCGCTTCTTCTTTAGTCAAGATTCGAGCGAGGGGAGTCAAAGGCCTCGAAGCGAGCCGAAAAAAGTTCAAATTGTTGCCCGCCGATTATCTTTATATTAGTAATCGGAACGAAGGCAGAGCCGTAAAATCGGAGCCGAAGGCGGAGCTAAAAAAAAATTGAAAGTAAAAAAAAATAAAAATTGACCGGGTCAACGGGTCAATCCGGCCCGGATCCGGTCGCATGGGCCCTGCGACTTGCTGCACAGGAGAGTTGCTCATAATTGAGAGATATTTTACCGTAGATCTATCTGAGTTGGAACAGTTAATTTAAATTACAAAAGATCTCCTCTAATTGTTAATTTGTCTTAGATTTTGTCAAATTAGGGTCAAGCCTATGCATTTGCTATTATAGTTTTCTAACTTTTGCTGAATGTTGAAAATTAGGGATTCCCATTGGATTACTAATAAATAATTTTACAATTAATTGTCTAGAATTATGAAAATTATTATGTTTTTCGTCCCTACATAATTGGGTATTAAGCCGCATAACGATGCTTGTGAAGCTAGGAAGGATGGAATAATGTTATGGTTTTGTTTGTTTGTCCTAAGGTGGCAATTTGTTGTTAGAGAAAATCATAAGTTGTTGATTTAACATTATATTGGAGTTATTGATGTGATGTTTTTCTCTTTGCCAACCACCATACTTGATCTATTAATGCCGATATCATAGCTAGCTAGCTCCATTAATTTGTTCTTGACTTTACAAGATATAAAACTATTGCTCCTTGACAAAACACACATTGCATTATTGCACCGCCATGTTATTATTCATCGTCATAATCTCATTTTGTGTTCTAGTACCACTCAGTTAGGTTTATAATATGATTTACTAACAATTTTAACTTCATAATATGACTTGGTGACAATTTTTATTATCAACTTTATACAATATATTATTCAAGATCCATTATTAGTAAGCATATCAAAAGTGTGCATTTCCTTCCTTAAGAGAAATCTCAATTTGTAATCTCCTAAAATAACCTTTTCTTTTCTTTTCAAAAAAAAAAAAAAAAAAAAAAACCTTTCGCTTGCGGTAGTGGAAAAAGAATGATACTACTACATTGGGAAAGCAACGAAAGAAAAACCACAAACAGAATAATCTTAGCACAAAGTTTTAAATTTTGTAGGACATAGGCCCCCCTCCTAGTATTGTTTCTTCTTCTTTTAGTTGGGGTATTGGTGGTCCTAAACATGCTATAAACTATATTTCTACCGACAATCAAACACTTTGGCCCCTTCATGGTATGATTATCACATGATAGAGTTGAATATATCTCTAATTTAATGTTGTAATGATATTTTATAATATTATTAGGACACCAATTCTGCTGCATTAATTTTCGACCGTGATATTGCTTGTTGCGACAACTGCTTTGGCCCTGTCTTTTGGCCCAATGCTAAGTAATCAATAATTCATTATTGTTGTTTCAATTGTTCGTGACTCGTGTGTGTGTGTGTGTGTTTAACCAGGTTCTTTGCGTCCGAGGTTGTGGTGGCTTTAGAGTACTTGCACATGTTGGGAATCGTGTATCGCGATCTCAAGCCGGAGAACGTGTTGGTCCGATCAGACGGTCATATAATGCTGACGGATTTTGACCTGTCTCTAAGATGCGACGACTCGACCTCGACCCTGCTCAGGTGATCTCCAGCCAGAGCCTACCGACCGCGCCGCTGCAGGGCGAGAGTGGCCTCGACCGGCCAGCATTCGACTCGACCTCGTGCATTCTCCCAAACTGCATCGTCCCCTCCATGTCGTGCTTCCACCACAAGCGCAAGCGGAAGAAGAAGGTCGGTCGCCAGGCGGGACCGGCGTTCGTGGCCGAGCCGATCGACGTCCGGTCGATGTCCTTTGTCGGGACCCATGAGTACCTAGCCCCGGAGATAGTCTCCGGGGAGGGACACGGGAGCGCGGTGGATTGGTGGACGCTGGGCGTGTTCATATTCGAGTTGTTCTACGGTGTGACGCCATTCCGTGGGATGGACCATGAGATAACGCTAGCGAATATTGTGGCTCGAGCACTCGACTTCCCTAAGGAGCCGGCCGTGCCTGCCACGGCTAAGGAATTGATAGCGCAATTGCTGGCGAAGGATCCGATGAGGCGCCTGGGTTCGACTATGGGTGCATCCGCGATCAAGCACCATCCATTTTTTCAAGGACTGAATTGGGCGCTCTTGAGATGTAATCGTCCACCCTTCATTCCTCCACCATTCAGTCGAGATGTTTTGTCTGATGAAAGTTGCCCTGATACTCCTGTGGACTACTATTAGTAATTACTTCAAAAATTTCAATCTTTAAAACTTTATGTAAATATCAATTAAAGTCTTGTCACTTTACTTTTCTAACTACCGGAGATTAAGAGACAAGTAATAAGGACGCCTATTGCATCAAAATCACACTATTTAGCTGTCTCT
>JANLIY010000603.1:0-29336 GCA_029490685.1 Schizonepeta tenuifolia
AGTTCAACTGTTAGTTGGCAGATAGAACATCGGCTGAAGAACAAGCTAGTTGAAGATCGAAAGTCTTAACCGACCACTCCTTGTTGGAAGTCTGTTGTTAAGATTTGAATTTCAAAAAGGAAGTCACGTGAGGGTTTGACCGTTCAGTCATTACCCCATTTGGCCCAACACAAGGCTATCTCAGATGGAAAGCAGAAGAGCACAGATGCCATATCGGGAAAGTCTGCAGAGATCAGAGACAAGCCATCGCTTTCAAAGAACAGAGATCAACAGCTCCTTCAATGGCTAGTTGATACTCTCCGCCTATAAATAGAGGCCTTCATTCATTCGAAGATGATACAAGACACACACGCGAGAAGAAACCACAGAGCGAAAGAAAGTGCAATATTCTTCACGAGCTGAACTGAATTTAATCTCTTAGAACATCACCTGTTGAGAGTTCTAGAGTTAGTTAGTTTTTGTGTCTTTAGATCGAACCTTGAGAACATCACTTAGTGAGAGTTCGTAGAGAGTTAGATCATAGCTCACTTCACGTTCGAGCTTTTAGTTGGAACCCCATTTTCTTTCACCTGAAAAGGTTTAGGATCCTACTCTTCCCGCAACTGAGTAGATAGGTTGTTTAGTACCCGGAAACTAAACTGTAAGGTTGATAAGTACCCGCAAACTTATCCTTAACGGTTGCTCAGCCCGCGTAAGCTGAGTGGTTTGTCCAGAAGAACTTGGACAGAGTTGTGTGGACTCACAACTCCCCTTGGACGTAGGAGTGTTAGCTCCGAACCACGTTAATTCTCTATGTGCTCGTTTTTCTTTATTCAGTTATTTCTTACATTCTCATATGACTGACTAACCAGCATACAAACCGCATTTGTGCAGTCTCAACTGTTTTGGTTTTTGACCAACCGTCCATAAAAGCGTGAGTTGTTTTACGAGTTTATTTTCCACCACATTCCGCACAGCACAACTCTTCCAGCTGAGGTTGCATACTCAGCTGTGAGATTCCAACTGAGTTTTTTACTCGGTTGAAGTAATTTTCTAGAGTTTAATTTTAAAATCCTAACTGGTGTACTCCCCCCCTCATACACCAGTAACTCGTATCGGGACCATCAAAACATATTATTCCACATGGTTTCTGTCTCTCCAAATTGAAGAAAAAAATCAGAACCTACAAGCCCCATGTTATTAACAACAGCCCCGTAACATATTACCATCAACATAACGAAGAATAAAAAAAAAGAAAAACATCAGAGCTAACGATTTTAGTTCAGACCATGATGTACCAGCTTCCAAGAACAGCAATGCTAAGTAGAAAATTAAAAGAAGCAAAAGCCTACACTCATCTACCCCTAATAAAATGACAAAAGAAAGATGACTCGCTAGTCATTTTATTTCCTAAAATTGTGGTGTCACAACTACTTTATTGCTTTATCAAATTCATCCTTTAATTAATTTTTTGCCAAATTGTTTTGTACTGGTATTAGCCATTAGCTGCTACACAGTTCACACCTCAAAACTCTGTAGCCAACAGATCAGCGGGGAATAGAGGAATCGAATATGTAAGGGAGCAACAAGGTGTTGCCCTTGTCCGATGCAAAGAAGAACAGAAAACTTAGCTCTCTCTCTCTCTTCGGAAGTAATTTAACAAAAAAAAAAGATACCACGAGGTACTCTGCTTGAACCATTATTTGGATATGGCTATATTCATTTTGAACACGTTCACAGAGATATGCAAAAAATCAGATTATACAAAAACAAGAATACGAGAAAATGGCGAATTTTCAATAGGATTGTTTGTAAATTTTCAACAGGCAGAAGAATGTTTAGAGGTAACGATTTTAATTGAAAAATGGAGAGGGATGTTCTAACCTTATTGTGTCTCACTGAAATCTTGAAGACCCATGTTTTGTGAAGGATTGCAATGATAGACGGCACCAGATAAATTGGGGAAATTTTTATGGAGACAAATCACAGATTTGCAGAGCTTGAGATTAGGGAAAAATTCCTACTCGATTGAGAAATTGTAGATTTGAGTATGAGATTATAGATTTTCTTGGATGATGGAGTCAGTTTGCGATGATGCCGGCGGTCACCATTGTTGATTTTCTTCGACTGAGAAAATGGGCGGGTTTTTTTCCACTCGAAGTGAAAGGCTTTTGGTTTTCTGCAACTTCACCATCTCTATATATATAAAGGTACAAGTGTAATTTAAGGTTAGGGGTAAAATTGGAAATATTTAAATTAGTGTAGAGTTTTTAAAGTGACCATACCAAACAACAATACGAGATAATCACATTTTTTTATCTAATCTACCAAACAACCACACTAACATCAATCAATACACTTCTTTGTACTATTTATCTTGAGATTATTTATCCTAACACTAACTTTCCTACCCTACCAAATGAGCACTAAGCATGAACTTTTTAAGGGGTAATCTGTACCGACTACTTATTATTGGTATGCTATGAGTAATTTATCTCTCTTTAATGTTGATAAGAATAAGGAAGTGTCCATCAATTCTCTGTAATGTCCCAAAAAAGCTATTGATTTGTCTATCTTTTTATGCCTTAAACGTTCTTTCTTTCTTTTTTATACCAGTAGGGGGAAAAAACATATTTTCCGATCAATTTGCTTCTTGAATGGTATTTACTTCGCTTGATATCATCGGTAATTAATTATTTCCTACTTAGGGAGATCGCATAATTTTCACCGTCTCTACGTTCCTCTCTCTTTGCTCTCTCAAAAGTATTTTTTTAAAAATATTACACAATTTAATTTTGAATTTTATGACCTTAAAAAAAATTGAATTTTATGAATGTAAAAAGAAACAGCCTAGCCCAGACAGTTGATCTGATAGGAAGCCCAATGGATCCAAACTGGCCCATTTTTCAGGGCATAGATCGTAGAACTGGCCCAACCCGACCATGTTTGGGCGTGCTTGTGATGTCTTATTGTTGTGGTCCAAAAAATAAGATTATGAAATGGGAAACTAAAGAAACAAATTAAAGAGCCGCTTATAGATTTGACTTGGGATAATGTAGCCCCAAATTAGTCTTTGTAGCTCTCAATATAAATAAATATTTTTAATTAAAATAATTTCACTCTTTTACCTCTATAATCTCCAAAGAATTATAGTAATTAACTAATAAGTTAAAAAAAAACCCTAATCTACAAACAACAATACATCAACAATATAACCCCCAAATTAATAAAAACTACGTATTATCCATGTACGTTGCACGGAAAGTATTCATGTTTAGAAAATTTGAAAATTAAAAATAACAGAAAATAAAATTTAAAGAAAACACTACTTATATAAACTTATGACGAATGATTGACATTAATTAATAAATGGGAGAAAAAATCAAAGGCAAAAAAGTATAACTGAATTACAATATACAAAAAGTATTAATATAAAAATCACCAAAAAACATTTTTACCTAATATATTATTAAAAAAATATGTTATGTATTTATTAAACGGTTCAACCATTGATTGAACCGGTTGAACCAATTGAACTATGACCCGGAGGCTCGTCGGTCCGACCTCCAGTTCGGTTTCTAAAATATTGATTAGAACAGAATAATTTCTTGCATTTTCACACCTAAAATATAAATATGCATGCAATTTCCCACGGTTTCTAAAATATTGATTAGAACAGAATAAATTTCTTGCATTTTCACACCTAAAATATAAATATGCATGCAATTTCCCACTCAAATCACATGCATCATCTCAAATTTATAGCACAAAATCTAATATATAGTTCTTTCTAGTACTTTTTAACATATTTGTGCTATTCATATTAACAATTTCACACTTCTTCTAATGAGTTTTCGTTTGCTTATGCAAACTTTTTAAAAAGCCCAACAATTTCAATTAAATAATTATTTTTCAATCTTTTATTTATTCTCACTCTCCATCGAGTTAGCTATCGTGGCTTTTAAAATTTCATATTTTCTTATTCTACTTTTTAATTTTCAATTTTTTTAGCATAGATATTAATGAGAAGAGTATAAAATAATTAAAGTGGTATGATCCACAATTTTTAAAGAGATATTTTATTAATATTTTAATTATATTTTAGGAAACATGTCACTTATAATTTGACGGAGAAGTATTTTCTAAGCAAGGGTGCATTGCACATAATATATTTCTCATACATTAAACATGATTTCAAAATTATTAGTTCGTTCTAATTAAAAACATCAATCTAGTATTGAATATCAAAACCAAATAGTCTCCATTTCAATGCTCACAATGAAACATGAAATTTTCGTTGCATAATTCAGCAAAAGGAGCAACATATTCTCCACCTCTATCATTTTGAACCATTTTGATTCGATAACCAAGTTTATTTTCAGCTTCATTATTGAAGTTTCTAAAAGTTTCAATAGCCTCATCTTTACTTCTTAGCAAGTAAATGTAACAATATCTTTTTCAATCGTCAATAAAAGTAATAAAATACGTTTTACCGCCTCTAGTTAGCACAAACTTGAAGTCACAAATATCAGTGTGAATTAGTTCTAGAGGTTTAGTGCTCCGTTGAATCAAACGGTAACTGAACCATTTTAGCTTCCACACAGACTTCACATTTGTCTTGTGTATTAAAATTTATTTATCTTTAGTAAATCCATATTTACTAATCTTTTTATAGCATTTAGATTTAAGTGACCAAGTCTACAATGTCATAATTCATAGCACTCAAGCAGGTAAGTAGAAGTAGAAGCATTTTGTCACAGCCCCAAATCCCGAGGGACGGCAAAGCCGGGGTGCGACTAGGGATTGGATTAAAGAAGCGGGGAAGAAGGGAGAATAAAATAAATAAACACCATAACTAAACAACAATGATATCTATGAACAGACTTTATAAAAAGAAAGAGAGTCGATCTTGAAGGATCGCTCGACAGAGTTGTTCTCAAAAAAACTAAGTTCAAAGTACGGGATTTAGACCCAAAAAGATATATATTGACACAAAAAGAGTTTGGCAGCGGAAAACGTAGAACTAGAACACTATTGTACTTCTCTATTCACAACCTTCTACTCAACCTCCGCCGCTCTCGTCACTCAACCTGCACATTTTATAAAACATATGCAGGCTAAGTATAAACATACTTAGTGGGCACATTGCCGAAAACATATCATAAAGTATAGATTAATCAGTCATCTTATTAAGTAGCATATCGGGGTTTTTCATTAAATGCTCGTGCCTACTAAACATTTTCTTTCTTTTCACAATAGCTTGCACAAGCATTTTACTGATGTTACGTTCAACTTGCCCAACTTCTGTTTCAACGCCGGGGAAGAGTTAATTTCTTCCGCGCACGTTCTATTTACCGTGGCTGGCTACCACTCAACAGAGTACCACACACACCGGCTACCGTGTACACTAAACCCTGGAAAACCCTTATGGTTAACTCAGCGGTCCAATCGATTAGTTAGCCCCCTTTGGCTAACTCAGAAAGGCACAAAAGAACTCACATAAAACAAAGTATTTTTTCATGCCATGATAATCACTTAAAAACACAGCTATAAAGCGATAAGTAAACATTTTCGAGCATCGCTCATTTGATTGATATGTGGAAAAACCCACACATTTTTGATAGAAAGCCCACCTTAGGCGATTACAGAACTAAACACGAGCTTCCGTCTTTGATCTTCTGTCCTATCTTTAACCTCGACCTCCTCCTTTTATCGCAAATAAATCAACTTTTAGTACTTAGTCGCAATGATAAAAGAAACAGAAAATCGAATTCGGTTTAAGACTTTTAGGCCTTTGCACTTTAACTAAATTCTTTTGATTAACAAGGATACGAGACTCGAACACATCTCGTTTAGAACTAACTCAGTTCCTTATTCGACACTTAGATTAGTTAATAACAGAAGTCGATAACTCTTAACGACTTATAAGTTCTCAAAGAATTAAAAAGAATTCAACTTAAGAAAATAGGTTTTGAACTTTTCTGCACAAGACACTAGTTCTGGAGTTCATACAGAATAGAATTCTGCGAAACAGGGGATGTTCTTGGTACCAAAAGAAAGCTACGGATGTCTAGTTTACTTTCCAATTTACGGATCTCGATTTCGTTAAGCGAGCTAAGAGTTATGACAGTTTCCGTAAAGGGTTGCAAAACAGTCCGAGTTAACCCTAATGCTCGACAAAACTCGACGCACAATTCCCTAGGTTCGATCAATGCTATACAACCTTTATGCGCGTGAAACTACTATCATTTTACAGTTAAGACACATATTCCTTAATCGCGAATACCTTCACGTCTCTTGATTAATAATACGACGAGCACTTTCTCGTCTTTTCCAACTAATCAATTACTAAACCAAATTCCAATTCAAATTCGATTTCAATCTTCTAACTTCTATATTCATTTCTCGAATGGAAATATCACAACCTACAATCTTGTTTATTAATCGACAACAATCATTAATATCAAATTAGTTTTCCTCATTCGACTTTCCTATCGACATTTAAACTCGTCTCTTCGTCTCTTACTTAAAACTCGACTTTCTTAGAATTCGTTTAAACTTTCCAATTACGTTCATTAACTACTAAGATTAGCAAATATTCAAACCATAAACCTATATCATTATCCATACTAAACTTATCGACGATTCTTCGTCTCTTACTAGAAATTCAATATTCTCCGAATTCGCTCAAACTTTCTAATTACGTTCAACAACTACTAAGATTTACCAATATGAAAACCATATACTTATATCATTATCGAATCTTAACTTATCATCGGTTCTTCGTCTCTTACGATTTCCATTTTATTTTTAGAAAATTCTAATTAAATTATATGTTTATCTATAAGCTTACTACCTATTAATTATATCATCACATCATCAATACTACATGTTTTACTTCATCAAAACCCCATTTCTTCCTCTCTTACCATTTTGTTTTATTTTTAGAAAATTCTCAATTAATTCCCACATCAATCTACTAACACATAGAGAAATAATCTTCAAACCAACCATATAAAATCAAACTAAATCTTCAACTATAATTTATATAAATTTCGGTCATAATCAAATAATTAGGAGGATGATTTCCACTTAATTTCTAGCCATGAAATCCATTCCTAAGCATGAAATAGCATGAATTAAACTTAGAACATCATCCTACATCTAATTGAAATTTTCGAAAATAATCAAAATTGAAGGAATGAAATTTTGTTCGGTTCAAACTATAGAGGAAACTCTTACCTTAACGATTATGTATTCGGAATTAAGATTGATCGGAAAATGAGCAAACTATGAACCTTGAATGCTTGAAGAACTTGAGAGCTTCAATAGAGAAAATGAAGAACAAGAGAGAGAAGGGAGAGTAGAGAGAGGGGCGGCAATTGGGAGAGAGAGGAAGAGAGAAATGAGGTGATGAGGTGTTATGATAATATTGCATAAAGTAGAAAAAATCTAACAAGGTATGACTCATGGGGGTTATGTGGCGGTTTAGGGGGATATTTTTAGTCGAAAATATCTCGTTTACGGGTCTAACACGGTATATATAAATCGAGAAATTAATTTTCTAGACGGTTACGTTTTTGATGAAATCTAATTCGACCATTAAATTGGAAATAAATCACTTACTTGGAAAGGACAATTCGTTTTCCAAAATCCGATAAAAACTCGGGACTTCACAGTCCAAATTTTGCCCGGAAAAATAATAAAAACTGACTTTCTCCAGTAGACTCGTATCGCAGAAAAAGTGAATGTAAAGTCTGACGGTTTTTCGAACGAAAATTCTATCGGACGCGAAAACCCTAATACAGTAGTCGTTTAACCGACTTCTGGAATTTATTTTCAGAAACGGATTTCACCGTTAGTCTTAGAATTGAAGATCCTTAACTTAGGCGTGCAAAGCCTTAATTAATCATTAAATTTTTATTTTAATGACGGAAGAAATATCTGGGGTATTACACATTTTTATTAGCAACTGCCTTCGGAAGCTTACAAGCTGTCACAGCCCGACTTCTAATGTATTGAAACAACTAGAATGCAAGGGGCAGTGAGGTGAAACAACTGAACTTTTACTGAAGAAACATGCTCGATAATTAAGGAATTTTATCAACAACCAAATCATACTCACGATAAAGTGAGTTATCAATCAATGATTTCTTCAAGAAACGAACGTTTGTCAAAATTTTGGATATCGAGTCGTTCAATGGATTAGGTTTGGTTATTAATAAGTGTTGCATTCAAAAAGTGGGTCATCTTTGATTTTTAATTATCAAATGGTGGTTAAGGGAATAGATGAGTCGTAAGTTAAACCTCAAATGTTTTAAAAGAATTCAGAAAGGATTTAAGATATTGATCGAGCACACGAGCTCCTTGTATTAAGGACCGAGCATGCAAGGCGAGGTTATATCAAATATAACGATGTTGCAACGGAATATAAACATCAACTTAAAATCCCAAGGTTATATGTATGAAGACACATAACCTCAAGTTTAAACTTCGAAAGAGGGGTACATTGACAACGAGCCACCCAAGCACGTCGCATCCTCCTTATCCCATCTAACCTGCACATTTTAGAAATAATAATCAGGGCTGAGTACAAAGTACTCAGTGAACACACGCCAAAAGAATTTTGAAAACTCGTTCGATAGAGCTATATAATTGAACTTGCCTTTTTTGCTGCATCACAAGCGTTAGATAAATTATTTAAAATAATTTGCGACTTGTGGCAGCTAAAAACTTTTTCGTTTATTATCTGAAATCGGTTGCAACCATTTATACGGGTACAAATCCATCTACGCGTCTTGTCATCTTATGGTGTCGAGAAGTAGGCCTCCTCTTCGAGCACCGTGACCAGCCCAATCAAGCAGAGCTCACAGCCTTTACATAACCGGCCCAACCGAGGCAAGGCTTACAGTTACTTATCGACCGGCTAGGCTGTAACAAGGCTCACAGTCACCTAATCTAATGCATGTATTGTCCCGTTTCGTGCAGGATTTTATCCCGTGCGTCCACAGGACTTACTCACATAATATCAAGTAGAGGATTACATATCAAAACATCAAACTTAGGCAAGTCAATCAACTTTAATGAAAAGCACATGTATATAAAATAAATCGCGCATTCATCGTTGAGTTTCAGTTCAGAAAGCCCACCTAAAAAGTGACTTAGCTCGACTATTCTTTTCCTACTCGCTGTCTTACTTTTCCTCTCCACTCGCACCTTCAAAATAATATTATATGAGGACGGCTTTTACGGTTTTGGAAAATAGTGAAATCTTAAGTCGTTTAACGGAGTTCTACTTGACTTGGGTTTTTCTTTTATTTTCGATTTAACTCCTCAAACGCTCGATTCTTAATTTCTATCAAAGAACTATACCAACAGACTTTTTGGCATATTTTTCCGTTCATTAATAAACGTAATCGAGCATTCAACATATATTCCAATATTAATATTAAAAATTATTACTCTTTTAACTCAAATTCTCTCGATTCCTTACTTCAAATAATTTCAAACATTTACGAGATTTATTCTCGTTCACACAAATCACACTCAAATCATGACTGTACTATTACACTGTCACAACAAGTATTCACAGACAATTATCTCAGATATATCATACTGCTCGTTATTCAACTTAAAATTATATTTCTCGGTTTTCATCAAACTTAACTTCATTTTTCCTTTGAAAAATTCAAGGAATTCAAATTTAAATTCCGTTTCTCATTCCGACTTTTCATATAAAATTTTTCGAGTTACTTTTTTGCACGTTTCTCGAAAAAATAGTTTCACTCGGTCGGAAAATTCTTATTTTCTTACATTTCACTTAAAATAATTTCTATTAAACGATTTTTCGTTCAATCTCAATTTTTGATTTTTAGAATCGAGAAAAATCTTTTTATTTTTCACATAATTTCGGTATTATCCATATTTCATCTTTTAGGATTCGTTTTTTCTCGATTCAAGTTCTATTACTCAGTACTTATTTAATATATAGTTCTACTCCAAATAATTTGAATTTTATTATTTCTCATTTAATTTATAAATTTGTGCATAAGAACTCAAAAAGCACAATTTCTTTTTACTTGATTTGGTTCGAAATTTTTATATCTTGAGCTTGAGGTTTTATTTCCTCAATTCCTCTTAATCTTATACTCACTACATCTTTAATTTTATTTTTATAACATCAATTCTTATATATACTCATAGGAATTGAAATTCCCAATTTATATAAATATATAAAAACTGAAAAATTTTATTTTGAGCATAAAAATTTAATTCTTTCTTTTGATGGTGTTTTTATTCATAGTTCTTCATTAATTTCATTTCAAACTATCAAACTATCAAATAAACCATAAGAATAATAAATCCCAAATTTTTATATATAATTTTCGGTCCTCTTCATAAAAATCTCAAATAAATTCATACTTTCAAATAAATCATATATTCATGCTTATTTATACTTGAATTAATTTATTCCATCATCAAATCAAGTATAAAACACATATCTCACAAACCCATTTTTACTATTCATCACCTTCTCCAAATTTCTTTTTCATTCTAGGGTGTTTATTTCTCCATTCTTTTCATTTATTCATGCTTAGAAATAATCATGTATCTCATATCAAGTATCAAATTCAAGATAGAAATCAAAACACACAAAAATCACTCCTAAGGCATAAACCTTCGAATTTTTCATGTTTTCATGCATATATATTTATTTTCTTTATTTATTCACTCAAATAAGCTTAGAAATAATTATATTTGAATTTATGATTTCTAATATTTTCACCTAAGCCATCCTCTCAGCGCACGTTAGTCGCGGAAGTATTATCGTGCGCCCATGCCGGAACCAGGGCGGAGAGGGCGGCCGAGGAAGAAGATTACGGTGGAGGAGCTCGCACAAGCTATGAAGGTGGCTTGATGGTGGGATCCAGTGAACAAGCGCAGAGATCCCCACAGAATTGTGATGCTTAAGGATCGAACCAAAATAAAACATATGCGGCAGCTACAGCGCAGCGGAGTGATACGCCGGAGTCGTCAGCGGCGGCGAGTTTAAAGGAGCTTGAGATTTTGGCTAAATCTCCAGAGATACAGATCGAGAAGGAAGCAGAGCTGGATTCCTCCCTACGTTGAAACACGAAAGGTATATCGCTCTCTTTCATAGCTCCAACGTTGAGGAATGGGAATCCAATAGCATGTTTAGAGAGATCTGCAATTGAACTCGAAGCTCTGAAATGGAAGCATGCAATTATACTCTATGTAATAGGAAATTCTTCGACTATCAGATTTCTACGTACCCATTTAATGAAACAGTGCCAAATTGAGGAAGTGGAGATTTTCTATCATGCCGAAGGATATTTCGTGATTAGGTGTATGGACATGGAGGATAGGGATGCCATCTTATACACAGGACCTCGCACCATTGGAAGTAGGCCTGTTATTGTCAAGGCATGGACACCGGATTTCAATTTTGAGGAGGAGATCTTAAAAGTTATACCCTTATGGATTCAATTACCCAACCTCCCTCTTAATTGTTGGGGAATGGATTCGTTGAGACTGATTGGAAGCGTGATAGCCACACCACTCATAGCTGATGAATGCACATCAAGCCAAAACAGGATTTCGTATGCTAGATTGCTGGTGGAGATCGATGTGACTCAACTGTTTAAACATATTATTCTCATTGAAGGAGAAGAAGGGAAGCAAATAGAGCAGAAAGTGGTATATGAATGGATTCCCCCATACTGCAAAAAAATGCAATCAAGCTGGACATGATTGCTTAAGGAAGGAGAATATCAGGCCACCAGTCCAACAACAGAGAGAAGCGAGGAAAGTGTGGATTCCAAAGGACAATACAAGAGATTCTGCAGAGGTGATTGAGGAGGAATCCACAACATTTCGAGAAGGGAAGCAAAAGGAGAAGGAGAAAGAGAAGGAAGAGGAGAAGGAGAAGGAGAAGAAGGTGTGGAACATACCTAGGAAAGTTAGCTCAAAACCAGTAAGAATGGAACCAAATAAAGGAGTTGAAGTGGGAAATTCATATCAATTATTCTCAGAAAAGGAATTGATGGGAGAGTATGTTGAACGGGGCGGGGACCCTATCCCCTTGGTGGAAATATGAATCTCTTTTTCTGGAATATTAGGGGCTGTAACAAGCCCTTTAAACAAAAGGAGTTAAAATCCTTTTTGTTAAGAAATAGAGTGGATGTAGTAGGTTTATATGAAACAAGGGTGAAAAGGCATAAATTCAAGAAGATTTCTGAGAAAATTAACCTAAATTGGCAGTTTCTAAACAATTATAATGAAGCTAAAAATGGAAGGATTTGGGTGGGATGGAACCCAAGGAAAGTAGTAGTCACGGCAATGGATTTCCATGCACAGGGGATCTTGTGTGAAGTGCTCAACTTACACAATGGTAAGAAGTTCTACTGTGTAGCAGTATATGGGTACAACACAATTGAGATGAGGAAAGAATTGTGGAGGTTTCTTGGTAGAGTATGCCAAGTAATAATAGGACATTTGATTATGGGAGGAGATTTCAACGCTATTCTTAAATTGGAGGACAGATTGCATGGTAATGAGGTGACTGAGGCAAAGACAAGAGATTTCAATGAAGTAATCCAAGACAATGAACTATCAATGATAAGAATGTGTGGTAATAACTTTACTTTGTGTAATCAACAAATGGGGGAGAACAGGATCTATACTCTCATCGATAGATGCCTTGTCAATACACAATAGAATGTTGAGTATGCAGATATTATGGTTGAGGTATTGGATAGAGGTATTTCTGATCATTGCCCCTTATTGTTAAGGTTTGAGCAGTGGCCTACTCAACGGAATGCCCCTTTCAGATTCCTTAATATTCTAAGTGAGCATGAAGATTTTCTGCCATTGGTGAGGGAAGTGTGGAACCAATAGGTTTGCACAAATAAACTGAGAAACATCAACTAAAAACTCAAGCTTCTGAAGTTTCCCCTAAAAATTTTGAATGTTGCTCATTTCAAGAAAACAACAGAGAGAGTCAAATTGGCAAGGGATAAACTGGAGGAGATCCAAAACTTATTGGCTCAGGACCACTTCAACTTAGAATATATAAAATTGGAAAACCAGGCCCTACAAGATCTGGAGAAATGGAGCGGGATTGAGGAGGAGATATGGAGGCAAAAAGTAAGAGTGGATTGGATAGGCTTGGGTGATTCCAATACTAAGTTCTTCCATTCATATGCTCGAGCTAGGAGGAATAGTCAGGCTATCAAAAGGTTGATAAGAGAAGATGAGACAATCTGTGAGAATCAGCAACAAATAATAGATGAAGTGAGAAATTTCTACCATGGCCTGATGGGGAGTGCAGCAAATTCCCTACCAATGGTTGATAGGAATATTGTGAAGAGGGGATGTAACGCCCCAATTTTCGTAAATAAAAGGGAGACATTATTCTTCTTACATTAATGACAATAATCATTACTTACAGCGGAAGACTGAAATAAATAACATTTATTGACAAATATAAATATATTTGATTCTTTGACCATCATCACTAGCTCCGCCGCACATCGCCCGAGCTTTAGCCTGAAAAGATAAATAGCTTTGGGGTGAGTGCTAATGACTCAGTGGGTGCATTTATCCAAATTATATGAATTACAACAATATAAGTGCAATAAATCTGTTCCATAGCCCGAAGGCTAAGCTTTATCGTTCCATAGCCCGAAGGCTAAGCTTTTACTATTCCATAGCCCGAAGGCTAAGCTGCATCTCACACATATAATTTGAGTAAAACATATAATAAGGATAAACGATAAATACAACGGTAAAATAACCCCACCTTAACCTTTCTTTTTTGACTCGAAAACTCGCAATTATAAGATTAAGTCCTGCGCGCCGGTCCTAAACATAATTTGAAATGAAACAAACATACTAAGAGTTGTATTCTTTAGATTAATTTCGTAGTTATCAAAACTGTCAATAAAGCTACTAAATATTAAATACTAACAATTAATAACTTTTAATCTAAACAAAATTGAGGAATGCACGTTTATATATTCCAAAGAAAACCTCAATACTGATTTCACTCAAATAAGTGTTTTTCATTAAAGGATTGAAAGGAGGTTGTCGATTAGTTTAATAAATAAAAGAGCTTTGTTTTCTCATATACATAATATAGATAATCGTGTATATATATGATGAAGGAAACGAAACGGAAACCAAATTGTTCATGCAATATAGAAATGACAGGGAAGTGAACAAATGTGGGACCCAACGTAAACTTTAGCATTTAAGATTGTTTCGTTTGGAAAATCCTTTTCGGCAACAAGTCACGACAGGGATCAAGAACCGAAAAGAGAAGGAAAAATAATTCCTTTGAATCAAAGTAAATGACTTCGGAGAAAGAGAAAAGAATACAACAGATGAAGGATTTAGTAATAGCAGGTAAAGAAGTTGTCAGGAAGAAGAGGAAGAATAGTAGACATCGTGCACAGCAGCCGTCGACTGGCTCTGGATGATTGAAAGAAATCAGGGATCCTCTTCCCATAATTACCAATTATTGAGGAGGGAAGAATTGCTAGGTAGATATCTATTTCAAACTTCTGCCGCTTCTATCAAAGAAGGTGGAGACGTGAATGAGATGGTTTCAAAAGCTGGACTTATAAATGGGCTGTTTTAAGAGATGGAGTTTGGGCTTAATTTAATTGATTTGGGCTAATTAAAAAGAAAATGGGCTCACATAAAAAAATGTAATAACTTTGGGCTTCATTCAAAAATATAGGCCACACTATTAAAATTATTGTTTTGTAAAAAAATGCATGCTCGTATAATAAATCTATGCGCGACTTATAGAATTAATATTAATTGCTAAGAGATAATATAAATAAATATTCCACGAGAAAAAAAATAATAAAATTTTCTAAGTTGTTACATCCTCGAAATTACTTAGCTAAGTCTAGTCATATGGGATGGACTTATGCCACGTACCATTTTCTTCTTTCACGAATTCTCGTTCTAACCAAGCCTACTACTTAAAGATTTTATAATCTCAAGAGGGCTCTAGGTCAATCTTAGTTTACTTGGGTTGTGACGCGCTTTCTAGAAGTAGTCCATAATATTGTATACGAAAGGATGTTTGAAAATGGGGACGTCTCTTCTCCAAGCTTTTGAAGGATTTGTGAGCCTCTTTTGTTGTGCGATAACGGCCCATCTTGGACTAACGGAGAAAGAAAAAAAAATATTGCTTACCACAATCACTAAAAATCTTCAATGCGCAAAGACGTTCGTTTCAACCTCGATCAATTTTATTACTTTCGCACCTTAAACTTGAAGTCTGCAATCTAACGCAACCATATCGAAAAATAAAAAAATACGAAAACCTAAAAATAACCTCAATTATTATCTTCAATATGCGTGAGCTTCTTATCTTTGCTCTCGGTTTCGTTCTCTCTCGGTGTTGTTTTCTCTTTGATCAGGATATCGCAATTGGCCCCTATTGCATTCTTGAGCTCTATGTCCATCCTGGTGGCAACGATAACAAATATTCTTTCCAAAGTAGCACTCTCCGAAATGGCACTGTTGACAGTTTGGGCAAAGAGGTTTGATTTGATTTTCTTCTCGAGAGGCACTAAATTTCTCATCGTCCGGAGAATCTCGTTCTTCCTCGTATTCATCTCGACTTCTCTTTCCATCGCGACGGGTTGGTTGGTCGTCCAATTTCAATCGAGTAGCAATTGCTTGGGCTCGACCTAGAAGTTCGGAATAAGATGTGATATTGAGAGCTGCGAGATGTGCTCCAATCTCGTCCCGTAGTCTATTCTCGAAACGCCACGCTTTCTTCTCGTCAGTGTCGACCAGGTGCGGAGCATAACGTGCTAGTTGAGTGAATTTTTGCTCGTACTCTAAAATCGTCATGTTTCCTTGCTCCAAGTTCATTAGCTCCTTTTCTTTCTGCTTGCGATACGGCTTCGGAAAGTATTTCGCCAATAACTTTTCTTTGAATCCTGTCAGGTGATACCTCTTCGTTCCTCCGCAGTAAGAGCATTTGCTCCAGCTCCACCACTGGCCTGCTTCTTCCACAAGCTGAAAAATCGCACATGTCACCTTCAAGTCGTCCCTGCAATGCATGTAGTCAAAGATTCGTTCCATTTGATACATCCACTCCTCAGCTATGAGTGGGCCTTCATTTCCCTTCAAGATAGGGGGCGACATGCGTCAGAATTCTGCTACCACGCTATTTCCCATTCCATTTCCTTGTTGGTGGTTTGACTGTTGTGGGATCACCCCTTCACGTAGGGCTTGAGCGATCACATGAGTGAGACCAGCAAGACAGGGTGATAATATTCAAAGTCCTCACCAATAGAATGCAATCTGTTCTTGGCCAAATCATTAGTCCTAGCCAATCGGCTTTTATTAAAGGTTGATCAGTGATAATATTCTGGTGAGTCATGAGCTTAGTAAAGGATACACGAGAAAGAACATTTCTCCCAAATGCATGATAAAAATAGACCTACAAAAAGCCTATGATTCTATTGAATGGCCCTTCCTGAAATACCTCTTACTGGAGCTGCATTTTTCTTATGATTTTGTTAAGCTGATCATGACATGTATCTCCTCAATCTCATATATCATTAATGTAAACGGGGAGCTGACCATTCCTTTTAGAGCTAAAAAGGGATTAAGACAGGGTGATCCAATGTCTCCATACCTCTTTGTGATAGGAATGGAATATCTTTAAAGGTGTCTGATGGAGTTAGAGGACGATGGGGATTTCAATTTTCATCCTAAATGCAGGAAACTAAGACTAACTCATGTCTGCTTTGCAGACGATCTCTTGTTATTTACTCGAGGAGACCTCATATCTGTTAGAAAGTTAATGCTAGCCTTTCACAAATTCTCCCAAGTTTCAAGTTTGCAGGCCAACCCCAGCAAGAGTAATATTTTTTGGGGGAGTCTCTAACCAGTTGCAAGAAGCTATTTTGGCTGAGTTTGGAGTGCAGAAAGGGGAGCTTCCTTTCAAGTACAGGAGTGCCGTTATCCACTAAAAAAACTGACCACAATACAGTGCCAGCCTCTCATTTCTAAAATCTTGGCTCGAGTGGATTGTTGGACTTCCAAGCTGCTCACTTATGCTGGCAGAGTGCAGCTCATTAAATCAGTACTCATCAGCATCCAGACATATTGGTGTCAAATATTCCTCATCCCACAAAAGGTTATGAATCTGATTCAAACGGCATGTCGCGCCTTTCTTTGGACTGGGACAGCAGGAGTAACAAGGAGAGCGTTAGTGGCTTGGGATTATATGTGCCAACCCAAGCATGCAGGGGGCTGGAATCTCACCAACATAAAGCTATGGAACAAGGCAGCGATATGTAAACTTCGATGGAGCCTTGCACACAAAAACAAGATCGAATTTAGATTAAGTGGATCCATGAATATTACATAAGAGGGAAAGACCTCACCACCATGAATGCTCCGAGTCAAGCGTCGTGGGTAGTGAGGAAGATATTTGAAGCTCTTAAGGTGTTGAGGGGTATTCCAGATGGCTTAAGCATGCTGCAGCAGACCTCTTTCTCAATCAAGAGGGTATATAGAGCCTTGCACGGAGATTTTCCAAGGGTCCAGTGGAGGAAAATGTTATGTAACAACAAAGCTCCGCCTAAATGCATCTTTATAACTTGGCTTGCTATTTTAGGAAAGCTGGTGACTTGTGAGAACTTGATAAAAATAGGAATCATGTGTGAAAGACAATGTGTTCTCTGTGCTAAAGAGGATGAGAGCATCCAACACCTCTTCTTTGCATACGAATTCTCACATGAGGTCTGGAAGGAGCTGACTGGATGGAGCAAATTGAGTTATAGACCACGCAATTGGGAACAGGGGATGGAAGTTATGACAAGACAGTGCACCTTGTTGGAAAATTTATTAAAGTGTTGATTGATTCCAAAACCAACTGACCCCAACCAAGTAAATGTTGTCAGATCCTAATGTTAGTAGTTAGGCTCGCTGTTTGAGCATTGTTAAGATTTTATCTTTACAGGACTCCAGCTGAAGACGGCAACAAGGCTTCATTCGGATAGAACATCAGTGTGAGGAAGACAACTGAGCGTTCATTAGATGAAGCATTGATAAAGGGGGAAGTTACACTCAAGCGATAGAACATGTCACGTCCCGACTCTCGAGGTGCGACTTATGAATAACAACAAAACCTAAACAACTAACAATCAACTCAAATAAGGGGAAACATGCTCGGGGAAAACAAGGATGGAAGTTAAGGCAATCGAATTAGGCTTCCAAAAATACAACGAAGTAATATCCGAGCATCTCAAAGATACATGTAACAAGAATATGAATAAGTATTTCATGCTGACAAGGATAGGATTTCAAAAAGAAGAGAATTGCATACAATCATATATATATAAACCATGTTAAGAGGGTCAAGTTCAAGCAACAATTCAAGTCAACGAGCCCATCGCTCGGGAGTACAAATCAAGTAGTTTAAGAAGTTAACAAATTTTCAAGGTCATCGAGCACAACGCTCGGAATAAAAAACATAAGTAGCAAAGTATTTGCATTAACAGACATCAATTCAAAAGGTTTGCAGCGGAAACTTGCATCAATACCCAACACTTGCACGTATGAAGACGTACAAATGCCAGTCTGAAATTCGACTAAACTCAACCAACAAAACCAAACCACACCACCAAGTATCCATGCCATCGCTATCCAGTCAACCTGCATGTTTAGAAACACACGCAGGGCTGAGTACTTCGTACTCAGTGAACACAAGCCAAAACATTTGAATAAAGATGCTTCTTAAAGCTATAATAATTGAACTTGCCTTGCCGAACATCACAAGTATATAAGCAGTTTTAAAACAGTTTTACTTGTGTATGTTAAAAACATTTTCTTTTAAACAGACTGCGCAGTCAAATATCATATAATATAACAGTATGTATCATCTATCACAAACAATATCACTGTGCCGAGAAGTAGGCCTCCTTCTCGAGCACTGTGACCGGCCTAACCGAAGCAAGGCTCACAGTCACCTCAACATATACCACACGTGGGTTCCTGCTTTTCACAGGATAATAACATCTCCATATAAATAGATGATAACACATACCAAACTTCAATAAAAACGGCAAGTCAATCATATTTGAAAACATATCATAATACTTAATAGCATAAATAATTTTCATCGATAGTTTTGGTTCAGAAAAGCCACCTGACTTCCGAAGAACTAGCTAGGTGGTTTAGGGCTATTTGTCCTCGCTTAAAGATCCGTCCGGTTCGATCCTTCACAGTTCGACATTGATAGGAAAATAAGATATATGAACGACGGACACAAAGGCGTTGGACTTTAACTGAAGGACTTCTATTTGAGTCGTCTCTCTCTTCGCTTTAACTTTTCTAAAGGATCTCGTGTTCTTGTCTTTAAAATATTAACTCTACTTGAATTGGTTAATACTATGAATCGACGGTTTAACACTTTTCTCGTTCTAATTAATAACGTCATCGTCTACATTCTATTACTCGAGTTTTCTTTCAAAGATTTCATTTGATTCTCGACTTATCAATCAATCATTCAACCATTTGCATACAAGATAATTTAATTAACTTTATCATCATAACAGATATCATGCATATAAACATTTATTCAATCATATAATAAAATCAAAAATCAAACATACTTCAAGACACATTAACATTCATTCAATTTAGATCTTAAGACTTAATTCGATTATGCATTTCTTTTTATGAAGGCTCAACTATTTATTCTATTTAAATCGATTCTCAATTCTTAACTCGATTATTGTTTTTCTAATTAATTATTCGGTGATTTATCTCGGTTTATTCTTAATTTGTTTGGTTGAAAACAACGTACTCAATTAATTATTTAATTAACTTCTTTCAACTTATTACTCGATATCTTATTCCATCATTATCAATTTCTTGATTAGCTTATACGAGTATCTATCTTAACTCGTCTAGCATCTTTTCTTTACTTGATTTAAAACTTCCTTTTTGTTTCTTTTCGATTTATTCTTTTTAAACTCGGTTTTCTTTATTCTTACTTATCTTTTTAATAATTTCTTCTTTTTGTCTTTAATCTTTAAGCCATTTCTTACTTGGAAATTCTTTTATCCTTTAATAAACATTTTCATTAACTAGATTATCTTATTAGTCAAATTATAAAAGATCTTTTGTTGTAGTTTTAGAAAAAATTCAAGTCTTTAATTTTTAATACAAGAAAATTTATTAACATATCTTTTATGCATTTTTCATCTTTTAATCAATTAAAAGCTTTTAAAATTCTAATCTTTTGTTACAAAACTTCTATCTTTATTTATGAATTAACTAATAATCATACATACATTGTAACATTTAAACATTCAATCCTTTTTATATTTTCACAATTAATTTCTTTAAAAACTTCAACATGCAATCTCATTTTCTTAACTTAAACACATGTACAAATATACAACATAACATACTTTCATTGATCAAAACATCACTCAATTCATCAACAAAATCAACAAAATAAATACTCCATTTTTGCTCAAAACACACGGCACACACATGCACATTTTTATGCATTTTATTTCTCAATTTTTTCATGTATAAAATCTCATTCTCAACATGATAAAAATAACAAATCAAGCATCAAAATAATAACTCAAAGAATTCATATTTCTCCTATTTTTACTATAATTTTCGGCATTCATTAATTCTTTTAGGGTTTTAGTTTCTTTTTCTTCTCTTAATTCACCGATTAAACCTAATATTCGATTCTCCTAACGATTTCTTCTCACTCGATTATCACATGCACATCCTAAGTTTGCCTAAACATAATTTAAATAGCATGCATGCATAGTTTCTTTCTTTTAGGACATAGAGATATACATATTTACAACTAAACAAATAAATATCATACTTTAATTTAAATTGAATTCTTCTCCTTGGCTCTTGGAATTGGAATGGATGGAAAATGAAGCTTCAAAGCTTGGATTTGAAGGAAGAAGGAAGTCTTCTTGAATCCTCAAAAAGAATAACATGGAATTAGTCATCCATCTCTTTTAGGGCTTAAGAGCCAAAATGAAGAAAAATGGGGAATGATAATTGGATTTCAATTCAAGATCATGAAGGAATTACCTTTTACATGAAGATTGGAAGGATTAAGATGGTGGTGATGACCTTCTCTTGATTTGCATGTGATTGAAGCTTGAATTCAAGGCTTGAATGAAAGAATTTCCAAGTGTGTGTGAGTGTGTATGCCTCACGGCATTAGAGAGAGAGAGAGGGAGTTTTTCTTTCTTTTTTGTTTCTTGATGGAGAGTAGTGTGTTAGATGAATGAATAAAATTATCTCTTCGCAATAAGAGAGAGATCGAAAGAGTGAGAGAGGAATAGATAGGAAATAGCTTTTGCATGCACATGATCATAAACATTTACAATAAAAATGATGGCAAATTAGTGTTGGAACTTGGTGTGATGTGATATGATGTGATCTTGCATGTAGACTTTTGCTAAGATCATGAAGAAAACATAATCATGGCAATTAGTCTTGGAAATTGAAGATTGATGTGAGAGGAAGAGTGAGGTGGCGTGAGAGGGAGAGAGGTGAGTGACACGTGTCTTCGTCGTGTCGTTATGGGTGTTAATTACCCGGTCGTAAAAGGTTTTCCGGATAAAACGATTCGTATTAATTCCTTTTTATTCTATTAACGGGTCTAACCTCTTCTCGTCTCACTTTTTACACTAAACATCTCAATCCTATTTTACGTCTCAATTAAAAGATTAATGAGTTCGATCATTTAGTCTTTTAAATCTTAAAGGAATTTAGTCGGCTTATTAATCCGTTTATTAATCCTTTAAAGATTAATTCCTCATTACTCTTCTCAATTCTCAGATAAGTTCTTACCCTATCTCAGTGATCTTAAAAGAAATTCTAAGTTCGAAGATTCTAATTCAATTCTATTCTAAGTTCATCGGTATAAATATATTTCTCGGCGATTAAAATTATGCTAATTCAATTAAGCAAACTTCTCAGAATTATTTTAGAAATTAATCTCATGCTCATCTTCATACAAATAATTCAACAAGCATATCACATCATTATCATCTCAGATAAATAAAGCAGACAATTTCACACAAAACTCACAAAGCAATTTAAACGTTTTACTCGATTCTCTTCGATTAGAAAAGAAAAATTTTACTCCTAATTTCTCATCTTTTAACTCACTCGGTTAATTAAGCTCTTTCTAAAGGTTTAAAAACTCGGGGTATCACAGAACATCAGTTGTAAGGAAAACAACCGAGCGTTCATCAGATGAGAAGTAGAAAGAGGGAAGATAACATCAGATGAAAGAAAGTCATCTGAGAGTTCAACCCAACTGATCAGATACAATGAAGACAACTGAGTGTTCAGTTTCAGAACATCAGTTGTAGGACCTCAAACCAAGAAGATCAACAGCATGAAGTTCAGATCAGCTGAGAGTTCAACTGTTAGCATTCAGACAGAACATCAGTTGAAGAACCAGTCAGATGTAGATCGAAAAATCTCAACCAACCTCTCCTTGATGAAAGTCTGACGTTGAGATTTGAATTTCAAATAAGAAAGTCACGTGAAGGTTTGACTCTCTGTCATTACCTCATTTGGCCCAACACAAGGCTGTCTCAGATGGAAAGCAGAAGCACGCAGTTGCCAAATCCGGAAAGTCTGCAAAGATGAGAGACAAGTCATCGCTTTCAAAGAACAGAGATCAACAGCTCCTCCAACGGCTAGTTGATTCTCTCCGCCTATAAATAGAGGCCTTCATTCAAAGACACACACAAGACACACACGCGAGAAGAAACCAGAGAGCGAAAGAAAGAGCAAAATTCTTCACGAGCTGAACTGCATTCAATCTCTTAGAACATCACTTGTTGAGAGTTCTAGAGTTAGTTTCTGTGTCTTTAGATCGAACCTTGAGAACATCACTTAGTGAGAGTTTATAAAGTGTTAGATCATAGCTCACTTCGTGTTCGAGCTTTTAGTTGGAACCAACCTTTTTCACACTTTCTCTCAAAAGGAGTGTTAGGACCCTAATCTTCCCGGAATTGAGTAGATAGGTTGTTTAGTACCCGAAAACTAAACTGTAAGGTTGATAAGTACCAGCAAACTTATCCTTAACGGTTGCACAGCCCGCGTAAGCTGTGTGGATTGTCCAGAAGAACTTGGACTGAGTTGTGTGAACTCACAACTCTCCGTGGACGTAGGAGGTTTCTCCGAACCACGTAAATCTCTGTGTGCTTGTATTTATTTTTCAGTTATTTCTTGCATATTCAACTGACCTTCTAACCAGCATACAAACTGCATCTTAGAATTCTCAACTGTCTTGGTTTTTGACCAACCGTGCATAAAAGCGTGAGTTAATTTTTACGAGTTTATTTCCACCACTTTCCGCACAGCACATCACTTCCAACCGAGTGTTTCTTACTCGGTTGTGATTTCAACTGAGTTCCATTACTCGGTTGTGTTATTTTTAGGGGGTTGCTTTAAAAAGTTTTATCTAGTGTATTCCCCCCCCCCATACACCAGAACTCGTATCGGGACCATCACACCTCTAATCGAGGAAAGCAGGCACTATACAGACTTACGATAACCACCGCGGTGTATTATGTGTGGAGAGAGAAATACGAGGAAATTCCAACAGAAGGTGAACTCGAGTGCTGAAGTTGTTCGGAAGTGCCAGGTTACTGCTGCCATTGTATGTAGGAGAGAACCAAACCTAGCTAGGTTTTTGCTTTCCTAAGCCTGCTATTGGGTTGCATGCAGGGTTGGTTGTGAGTGTGTGTGGTTTTGGGGTTGAGCTGTAAATCTTCTCAAAGTGGTAATAAATAATCTTATTTACCAAAAAAAGCTTAGAAATAATTCTAGAACTCATCTAAATCATCAAAATCAATAAATCAATCAAGACATTAAAAATCCTAATTTTTTTTCTCAAAGTAACCGTAGGTTATATATATATATATATATATATATATATATATATATCATGGATTTTTCTTCTTATTCCTCTAGCATGGGAGGCATGCATATTCATGGGATTAATCTCAAGATTTTAAGGATTAAATCTATTCCTCAAACGCATAAAATAAACCGATCAAGAAAAAGGAGAAAATTAAGAATTTCTTGATCTTACTCTAGATTTTTGAAGAAATAAAGGTTGGAACTCAACTCCTTGCTACTCCTTGATCCTTCTTGAGCTCAAATTAAAGAAAAAAATGGAGGTTAGGAGCTTGAAGGGCAGTAGCTGCCATGGAAGGAGAAAGAGAAGAAAAATAGCTATTACTTGAATTTTTTTAAAGAAATAAGGATGAAAGCATGATTCTATGGTTCCTATCTCCTTCCTTGTGATTTATTGATGAAGAAATGGAAGCTTTGGAGCTTCAAAATCCAGCAGCCATGGAGGATGATGGAAAGAGAGAGATGACCGAGAGAGAGAGAGAGAGTTTGATGGAGAGAGGTTGGAGTGAGAGAGAGAGAGATGTCATATGAAATTTAGAGAGTGTGGGAGAGTGTAGCTCACTTCCTAAGTTGAGAGTGGGGAAATAATAGGGAGAGGAGAGAGATATGGTGATGGAAAAATGAGGGGATTAATCTGATCCTTACCAGATAAAAATGCCCGGTTAAAATAAATTTATTCGGTACGATATATCCCTCTTTAAACGTCAAACTTTAGTCTCTCTTCTTGGCACTTTCTAGACATCGGATTTAACTCTAATTTGCATCATTACTCACAAAATAATTTATAGATTCTAAGATGCCCAACTTTCATATATAAATTTCAAATAACGAAGAAAATCGGAAATCTCTATCGTGCACACTCATCTTCGATTTAAATATAGCTCAAAACTCGATTTGTAGATCTCGGATTTCTCTCTAACTTGCATCATTAGTCACGAAATAATTTCTAGATTCGGAAACACCTGGGTTTCAGGGGCAATTTCTGAATAACGAAAAAGTCGTAAAAAGTCGTGACGAGTTACTATTCGATTAGTTGCGTTTGCAAAATAAATTCAAACTCGACTCAAACGATCTCAGAAAATTCTCAAACTTGTATAATTGGTCTTGAAATAAATTCTAGATTCCAACGACACTGATTAAACTGAATTCGGAGTTCGTTGACCGATAGTTGACTTTTTCGGTCAAAGTTATTATTCATTAAAAAGTCAACTGTCTCGAAATTATCCGAAATTCGATCTCATACTAAATCTCGCATTCTCAAACTCATATAACTCTTCACATATTCGTTTCGAGTTGCCGAAATAAGAAAATTATAATTTTGCCCTTCAAGGCGGTAATTTCACGAGAAAATTTATTCTCGGAAATTTTTGTCGCACAAAATCACATATAATAACACTTCAAAAGCACTTAAGCACGTATAATCACATTTAAGACAATTAATTAGGGTTATAAAGATTCGGGGTATTACACAAGCTCTTACACTAAGTTTAAAAAGATCCTCGGAGGCGTAGATAACCTCAACCGAGAGTCTTTCCCCACTTTCGTATTTTTTTTACATGTTCAACACGAAGGTCTATTTCAAAAGCTTCCCTAGTCAACTTGATCCCATAGATCAAATTCTTTCGAATAGATGGAGCATGCAACACATCCTTTAAAGTAATTTTCACGCCGGAGGTGAGTTGAAGTATCATAGTACCAACTCCGAGTACTTTGGATGTTCTATCACTCGCCTCGGTAACGGACCTATCATCCACCTCCTTTTAGGTGTAGAACGGGTCTCGGTTCACACAGATATAGACAGCAGCACCCGTGTCCACGAACCAAGACATTGGTGTAGGAGACGAGACTTGATGCACCTTGGTGATCATCGCCACGAGGTCCTCCTTGTCCCACTTGTCGAAGTCCTTCTCGACATTTTTGACATTGTTCTTCGTCTTATTCTTCTTCGGCTTACGGCAGTGCTTTGCCATGTGGCTGGTTTGTTATAGTTGTAGCTGTTTCCACTAAACTTTGATGAAGCAGCTACCTCATTCCCCTTGCCTTTGTTCGAGGTTGGGTGTGGGCGCTTCCTAGACGGTCCAGCTCCTCCCTCGGCCGGATTTGCCTTGGTTTCCATTGGAGCCTTGGCTTGGTCTTTGACTTGAGCTTCAATTTGAAGCCTAGCAACCAAGGATTCAAGAGTCATCTCCTTTCGCTAGTACTTAAGATAGCCCTTGAACTCTTTCCAGCTTGGTGACAACTTGTCGATCATGACCACAACGGTGAATGCATTTGGCAAGGGCATCCCCTCGGTATGAATATCATGCACCAACCGTTGGAATGAATCCAAGTATGGTATCGGATACGAACTTGAACATTCGCCTCGTCCTCACTAGGCACACGAGGCTTATCTTTACTCAAAACTCGCAAGCCTCATGGTAGTGATGTAAAACATCATCATGTGAATCCAATGTTTAAAGTCGGAGCCCGAAAAAGTTTGGGGCTTCTCAGCGATGGGCATCATCCTTGGCGGTTGAGGAGGTGCCATCATGGTGCTATTGTTGCCGTTGTTCGGACCTTGCTGGTCGGAACTGTTGGAG
Organism: Schizonepeta tenuifolia; assembly: GCA_029490685.1. Classification (NCBI taxonomy): domain Eukaryota; kingdom Viridiplantae; phylum Streptophyta; class Magnoliopsida; order Lamiales; family Lamiaceae; genus Schizonepeta; species Schizonepeta tenuifolia. The sequence continues at coordinate 26,553 of JANLIY010000603.1, forward strand.
CCAGTGGTGTTGGAGCCGGTGGAAGGAATGGTCGACATCTCCAAGCAAAGGGATTAAGTTTCGATATACTTAATATCAAATTATAAGCCCAGATTTCTTCTCCATGAACACACGAGCAAGTAACGTGTAGTTTTCTTGTCTTGCAATTGTTAGAACCGGTGTATAAGCTCGTGAAAGTTACAAAAAAACAGAAATAAAATTTGAACTAACAAGAACCAAATCATAAATACAAGTTAATAATCAAAACAACAAAAAACTTAAACAAAACCAGGTTTAGAAGTTGCCCGAAGGTGTCTTTTGCCCGCAAGACGAGAAACGTCCCTGTAGTGCTCACGGATTAGTGGCTCGTTCGCAAAGGTAAACGACTTCACGTCTCTATAGTAGCAGCACCACAAATTGGAGAGCTCCGGAAAATTGAACGAGGAGCTGAGCTAGACCAAGAAACTATGCAATTTTTCATATACAATGATAGATGCATCTAGTTATATAGCCTAGCTCACTCGTGAGAGATTAAATACACCTTAAAGTGTAATTACCATCGAATTGATGTTTTCGTCAGTTTTACTCTCAAAATTGTTGTTACACAGATTACATTGGTCACTATCAATTCAGCAGTTATGGTATTCACTTAATTGATTAAATCAATTTGGCCATTTCCTCCATTTGTAAAGTCATTGTTGTGACTTCACTATCAATTAAATATATAATTATTTAATAGATTTGTTTGTGTGTTGTACAAAATAGTCGAGAAATCTAAAGTATCTTATTAAACATTCATAATGTTTAATTAGCTTATAAATTGGCAACGTGATCTAATCCAATATTATACGTATAACCAAATTAATTCATTTTCTGAATTAATTTACGATCAAGCCCAAAACCAATTTATTATATCCAAGCCCAATGCCATCAATTCGAGCTAAAGCTCGTTTCTTCAACATAGGATAACCACGTTAATGAATTTGTCTCCAACAAGTTCAATTTCAACACACAAGTCAAAAATTTCATTTCTCAATCACCATTTAACGGTTTTGATAACATGAATATCATTCAAACCGTTCAATATTTATTTGCTTAAATAAATATTATCCACAATTGATTCATCAAAACCGATATTCCAACAAATTAATTATAAATTAAAATACCTCATCTTCGATCTATGCCTTTATTGAGGAATAGAAAACACAGTTTGAAGCCAGATACTCGATTTCATCCTCAACGCATGAGATCAAAACTGATTAGTTCTCAGCCAATTACTCTTAATTAACTATGTTAAGATCTTTCAGTACGTATTTGGTTACATGCATCTCCATATATATGAGTATTTTGAGTCTTATTATTGAATTATAAAATTATACTATCATTGTAAATCCATCGGACCAGATTGCTCTTGTTCTGCACACACACCACTAATCAATGAAAATGTTATTATCATTATAATCTTAATTCCAAATTTTTAAGGAAAGAGAAAAGAACTGCAAACCACTTTCTTTTAACCTACTTTAATTTCTTCCTTGAGCCCATCTTCCTCCAGAATGTCATCGGAAAATACCTGAATTGATTCGGATAAATAAGAGAAACATAGCATAAATTAGGCTGCTGGAAAAATTATGAATATATTAATAGATGTTGACCACCTATTATTCTCCTTTTGTTTCGTCCTATATCACTTCATAATTTTCTTTGTTTCATAAATTATTGTTAACTGTATTAATTACTACATGGTAATTTTCTTTATCCTAGAGCAAAGATAATGATTCAATATGATAAAATGTTGTTGAAACAAGATCATGGGCAAATCTATCTAACTATCCTCGTTATGCAGTGCTAATATAGAGCACCATAAATAACATTCAATTCATTTCCGAGAAATTTTGAATTACTGTAGTTAATTTTCCTTGAAATTAGCATAGAGCGATGAATGAGTTTAATTTGTTGGATACACCTGGGTTCAAATTCCATCAGAGAGCAGGAATTGATTTGTCTAAGAGATGTATTTCCCTTCAATATAATTGATATTTTTATGGATAATAGTATATAATTATGCTTATTCCTATGTGCTCAGCAGCTTTAGTAAATCTTAATTAATTAATCGTGTCCCAGCTTTCATAGTTCATACCGTATAGTTTATAAAAGTAAAAAATATATTTACACATAATTAAATAGATGAACTCAAACGTCATAGACCTAGAATTTAATAACTAAAAATGAATAAACAGTAGTAAAAATGAATATAAAAATAAAAATTGAAGAAACGGTAAGGAAGAGCCGTCAAGCCTGCAATTTCTCGTTCAAACTTCTGATGCTAAAATGTCAATTTTTAGCTGCCACCAATAATCCTTGGCCTTGGCCTTGGGTATCAAACTTTCAACATTAAACAGCGTAGCCCCCAAAATCAAATTAAATATAAACCTTGAACAAGACTAATGGTAATATAATATGGTTAATTGTTGAATAATAAATTATCAAATATAATTTTCAAACCCCAAATCATCATGCCGCATGGTTTTCAGAAAAACGATTTTTACTTTCTCTAATTTCCCTCCTTAATAATATTATACTACTATATAAATTTATTCAAATTCAAAGTCATCCATATTACCAACACATGATTATTCAACTTCCGAAATCACTGGTTTTCTTGATTCCCTATATATATATATGTATACAGTCATCATACAATTATTTTCTTCTCTAATCATATTACAAACTACTAAATACTCTCTATTTCTTGAAAAAAAAAAGGCAGAAGGCTGAAGGTGGAAGGAAAATTTAAGGAAGATG
>JANLIY010000604.1:0-29308 GCA_029490685.1 Schizonepeta tenuifolia
TGGGTTCATGTTTTGAGGTAGCCCTAGCCCCAAAAAAAGGCCTGGAAACGGAGCAATACACTGTTTTGGCACTTCTGCTCGTCGGAATGACCTGACTTTTGGGCCACTGTGATTTCTTTATGAGAATAACATGTGGTAGAAATTTCAAAGCGTTCGGGTTAACGGTTCTTGGGGTTCATGTTTTGAGGTAGCCCCGAAAAAAGGCTTGGAAACGGAGCAATACACTGTTTTGGCACTTCTACTCGTCGGAATGACCTAATTTTTGGGCCACTGTGATTTCTATATGAGAATAATATGTGGTAGAAATTTCAAAGAGTTCGGGTTATTGGTTCTTGGGGTTCATGTTTTGAGGTAGGCCCGAAAAAAGGCTTGGAAACGGAGCAATACACTGTTTTGGCACTTCTGCTCGTCGGAATGATCTGATTTTTGGGCCACTATGATTTCTATATGAGAATAACATGTGGTAGAAATTTCAAAGCGTTCGGGTTAACGGTTCTTGGGTTCATGTTTTGAGGTAGCCCTAGCCCAAAAAAAGGCCTGGAAACGGAGCAATAAACTGTTTTGGCACTTCTGCTCGTCGGAATGACCTAATTTTTGGGCCACTGTGATTTCTATATGAGAATAACATGTGGTAGAAATTTCAAAGCGTTCCGGTTAACGGTTCTTGGGGTTCATGTTTTGAGGTAGGCCCGAAAAAAGGCTTGGAAACAGAGCAATACACTGTTTTGGCACTTCTGCTCGTCGGAATGATCTGATTTTTGGGCCACTGTGATTTCTATATGAGAATAACATGTGGTAGAAATTTCAAATCGTTCGGGTTAACGGTTCTTGGGGTTCATGTTTTGAGGTAGGCCCGAAAAAAGGCTTGGAAACGGAGCAATACACTGTTTTGCCACTTCTACTAGTCGGAATGACCTAGTTTTTGGGCAACTGTGATTTCAATATGAGAATAACATGTGGTCGAAATTTCAAAGCGTTCGGGTTAACGGTTCTTGGGGTTCATGTTTTGAGGTAGGCCCGAAAAAAGGCTTGGAAACGGAGCAATACACTGTTTTGGCACTTCTGCTTGTCGGAATGATCTGATTTTTGGGCCACTATGATTTCTATATGAGAATAACATGTGGTAGAACATTCAAAGCGTTCCGGTTAACGGTTCTTGGGGTTCATGTTTTGAGGTAGGCCCGAAAAAAGGCCTGGAAACAGAGCAATACACTGTTTTGGCACTTCTGCTCGTCAGAATGACCTGATTTTGGGGCCACTGTGATTTCTATATGAGAATAACATGTGGTGGAAATTTCAAAGCGTTCCAGTTAATTGTTCTTGGGGTTCATGTTTTGAGGTAGGCCCGAAAAAAGACTTGAAAACGAAGCAATACACTGTTTGGGCACTTCTGCTCGTCGGAATGACCTGATTTTTGGTCCATTGCGATTTCTATATGAGAATAACATGTGGTAGAAATTTCAAAGCGTTCGGGTTAACGGTTATTAGGGTTCATGTTTTGAGGTAGGCCTAAAAAAAGTCTGGAAACGGAGCAATAAACTGTTTTGGCACTTCTGCTCGTCGGAATGACCTTATTTTTGGGCCACTGTGATTTCTATATGTGAATAATATGTGGTAGAAATTTCAAAGCGTTCCAGTTAACGGTTCTTGGGGTTCATGTTTTGAGGTAGCCCTAGCCCCAAAAAAAGGCCTAGAAACGGAGCAATACACTGTTTTGGCACTTCTGCTCGTCGGAATGACCTGATTTTTGGGCCACTGCGATTTCTATATGAGAATAACATGTGGTAGAAATTTCAAACCGTTCCGGTTAACGGTTCTTTGGGTTCATGTTTTGAGGTAGCCCTAGCCCCAAAAAAAGGCCTGGAAACGTAGCAATACACTGTTTTGGCACTTCTGCTCGTCGGAATGACCTGATTTTTTGGCCACCGTGATTTCTATATGAGAATAACATGTGGTAGAAATTTCAAAGCGTTCGGGTTAACGGTTCTTTGGTTCATGTTTTGAGGTAGCCCTAGCCCCAAAAAAAAACTTGGAAACGGAGCAATAAACTGTTTTGGCACTTCTGCTCGTCGGAATGACCTAATTTTTGGGCCACTGTGATTTCTATATGAGAATAACATGTGGTAGAAATTTCAAAGCATTCCAGTTAACGGTTCTTTGGGTTCATGTTTTGAGGTTGCCCTAGCCCCAAAAAAAGGCCTGGAAACGGAGCAATACACTGTTTTGGCACTTCTGCCCGTCGGAATAACCTGATTTTTGGGCCACTGTGATTTCTATATGAGAATAACATGTGGTAGAAATTTCAAAGCGTTCGGGTTAACGGTTCTTGGGGTTCATGTTTTGAGGTAGCCCTAGCCCCAAAAAAAAGGCTGGAAACGGAGCAATAAACTGTTTTGGCACTTCTGCTCGTCGGAATGACCTAATTTTTGGGCCACTGCGATTTCTATATGAGAATAACATGTGGTAGAAATTTCAAAGCGTTCGGGTTAACGGTTATTAGGGTTCATGTTTTGAGGTAGGCCTAAAAGAAGTTTGGAAACGGAGCAATAAACTGTTTTGGCACTTCTGCTCGTCGGAATGACCTTATTTTTGGGCCACTGTGATTTCTATATGAGAATAACATGTGGTAGAAATTTCAAACCGTTCCGGTTAACGGTTCTTTGGGTTCATGTTTTGAGGTAGCCCTAGCCCCAAAAAAAGGCCTGGAAACGGAGCAATACACTGTTTTGGCACTTCTGCTCGTCGGAATGACCTGATTTTTTGGCCATCGTGATTTCTATATGAGAATAACATGTGGTAGAAATTTCAAAGCGTTCGGGTTAACGGTTCTTGGGTTCATGTTTTGAGGTAGCCCTAGCCCCAAAAAAAGGCCTGGAAACGGAGCATTAAACTGTTTTGGCACTTCTGCTCTTCGGAATGACCTAATTTTTGGGCCACTGTGATTTCTATATGAGAATAACATGTGGTAGAAATTTCAAAGCATTCCGGTTAACGGTTCTTTGGGTTCATGTTTTGAGGTAGCCCTAGCCCCAAAAAAAGGCCTGGAAACGGAGCAATACACTGTTTTGGTACTTCTGCCCGTCGGAATAACCTGATTTTTGGGCCACTGTGATTTCTATATGAGAAAAACATGTGGTAGAAATTTCAAAGCGTTCGGGTTAACGGTTTTTGGGGTTCATGTTTTGAGGTAGCCCTAGCCCCAAAAAAGGGCTGGAAACGGAGCAATAAACTGTTTTGGCACTTCTGCTCGTCGGAATGACCTAATTTTTGGGCCACTGTGATTTCTATATGAGAATAACATGTGGTAGAAATTTCAAAGCGTTCCAGTTAACGGTTTATTGGGTTCATGTTTTGAGGTAGCCCTAGCCCCAAAAAAAGGTCTGGAAACGGAGCAATACACTGTTTTTGCACTTCTGCTCGTCGGAATGACCTTGTTTTTGGGCCACTGTGATTTCTATATGAGAATAACATGTGGTAGAAATTTTAAAGCATTCCCGTTAACGGTTCTTGGGGTTCATGTTTTGAGGTAGGCCCGAAAAAAGGTAAGGAAACGGAGCAATACACTGTTTTGGCACTTCTGCTCGTCGGAATGACCTGATTTTTGGGCCACTGTGATTTCTTTATGAGAATAACATGTGGAAGAAATTTCAAAGCGTTCGGGTTAACGGTTCTTAGGGTTCATGTTTTGAGGTAGGCCCGAAAAAAGCCCTGGAAACGGAGCAATACACTGTTTTGGCACTTCTGCTCGTCGGAATGACTTGATTTTTGGGCCACTGAGATTTCTATATGAGAATAACATGTGGTGGAAATTTCAAAGCGTTCCGGTTAACTGTTCTTGGGGTTCATGTTTTGAGGTAGGCCCGAAAAAAGGCTTGGAAACGGAGCAATACACTGTTTGGGCACTTCTGCTCGTCGGAATGACCTGATTTTTGGTCCATTGTGATTTCTATATGAGAATAACATGTGGTAGAAATTTCAAAGCGTTCGGGTTAACGGTTCTTGGGTTCATGTTTTGAGGTAACCCTAGCCCCAAAAAAAGGCCTGGAAACGGAGCAATACACTATTTTGGCACTTCTGCTCGTCGGAATGACCTGATTTTTGGGCCACTGTGATTTCTATATGAGAATAAAATGTGGTAGAAATTTCAATGCGTTCCGGTTAACGGTTCTTGGGGTTCATGTTTTGAGTTAGGCCCGAAAAAAGGCTTGGAAACGGAGCAATACAATATTTTGCCACTTCTACTAGTCGGAATGACCTAATTTTTGAGCCACTGTGATTTCTATATGAGAATAACATGTGGTAGAAATTTAAAAGTATTCCGGTTAACAGTTCTTGGGGTTCATGTTTTGAGTTAGGCCCGAAAAAAGGCTTGGAAACGGAGCAATACAATATTTTGCCACTTCTACTAGTCGGAATGACCTAATTTTTGAGCCACTGTGATTTCTATATGAGAATAACATGTGGTAGAAATTTAAAAGCATTCCGGTTAACAGTTCTTGGGGTTCATGTTTTGAGGTAGCCCTAGCCCCAAAAAAAGGCCTAGAAACGGAGCAATAAACTGTTTTGGCACTTCTGCTTGTTGGAATGACCTAATTTTTGGGCCAATGTGATTTCTATATGATAATAACATGTGGTAGAAATTTCAAAGCGTTCCGGTTAACGGTTCTTTGGGTTCATGTTTTGAGGTAGCCCTAGCCCCAAAAAAAGGCCTGGAAACGGAGCAATACACTGTTTTGGCACTTCTGCTCGTCGGAATGACCTGATTTTTGGGCCACTGTGATTTCTATATGAGAATAACATGTGGTAGAAATTTCAAAGCGTTCCGGTTAACGGTTCTTGGGGTTCATGTTTTGAGGTAGCCCTAGCCCTAAAAAAAGGTCTGGAAACGGAGCAATACACTGTTTTGGCACTTCTGCTCGTCGGAATGACCTGATTTTTGGGCAACTGTGATTTATATATGAGAATAACATGTGGAAGAAATTTCAAAGCGTTCCGATTAACGGTTCTTGGGGTTCATCTTTTGAGGTAGGTTCGAAAAAAGGCGTGGAAACGGAGCAATACACTGTTTTGGCACTTCTGCTCGTCGGAATGACCTGATTTTTGGGCCACTGTGATTTCTATATGAGAATAACATGTGGTAGAAATTTAAAAGCGTTCCGGTTAACAGTTCTTGGGGTTCATGTTTTCAGGTAGGCCCGAAAAAAGGCTTGGAAACGGAGCAATACACTGTTTTGGCACTTCTGCTCGTCGGAAAGATCTGATTTTTGGGCCACTATGATTTCTATATGAGAATAACATGTGGTAGAAATTTCAAAGTGTTCCGGTTAACGGTTCTTGGGGTTCATGTTTTGAGGTAGCCCTAGCCCAAAAAAAGGCCTGGAAACGGAACAATAAACTGTTTTGGCACTTCTGCTCGTCGGAATGACCTAATTTTTGGGCCACTGTGATTTTTATATGTGAATATAATGTGGTAGAAATTTCAAAGCGTTCCCGTTAACGGTTCTTTGGGTTCATGTTTTGAGGTAGCCCTAGCCCCAAAAAAAGGTGTGGAAACGGAGCAATACACTGTTTTGGATCTTCTGCTCGTCGGAATGATCTGATTTTTGGGCCACTGTGATTTCTATATGAGAATAACATGTGGTAGAAATTTCAAAGCGTTCGGGTTAACGGTTCTTGGGGTTCATGTTTTGAGGTAGGCCCGAAAAAAGGCTTGGAAACGGAGCAATACACTGTTTATCCACTTCTGCTCGTCCGAATGACCTAATTTTTGGGCCACTGTGATTTCTATATGAGAATAACATGTGGTAAAAATTTCAAAGCGTTCGAATTAACGGTTCTTGGGGTTCATTTTTTGAGATAGCCCTAGCCCCAAAAAAAGGCCTGGAAACGGAACAATAAACTGTTTTGGCACTTCTGCTCGTCGGAATGACCTAATTTTTGGGCCACTGTGATTTCTATATGAGAATAACATGTTGTAGAAATTTCAAAGCGTTCCGGTTAACGGTTCTTTGGGTTCATGATTTGAGGTAGCCCTAGCCCCAAAAAAAGGCTTGGAAACGGAGCAATACACTGTTTTGGCACTTCTGCTCGTCGGAATGACCTGATTTTTGGGCCACTGTGATTTCTATATGAGAATAACATGTGGTAGAAATTTCAAAGCGTTCGGGTTAACGGTTCTTGGGTTCATGTTTTGAGGTAGCCCTAACCCCAAAAAAAGGCCTGGAAACGGAGCAATAAACTATTTTGGCACTTCTGCTCGTCGGAATGACCTAATTTTTGGGCCACTGTGATTTCTATATGAGAATAACATGTGGTAGAAATTTCAAAACGTTCCGGTTAACAGTTCTTTGGGTTCATGTTTTGAGGTAGCCCTAGCCCCAATACACTGTCTTGGGGTTCATGTTTTGAGGTAGGCCCGAAAAAAGGCCTGGAAACGGAGCAATACACTATTTTGGCACTTCTGCTCGTCGGAATGACCTGATTTTTGGGCCACTGTGATTTCTATATGAGAATAACATGTGGTAAAATTTTCAAAGCATTCCGGTTAACGGTTCTTTGGGTTCATGTTTTGAGGTAGCCCTAGCCCCAAAAAAAGGCTTGGAAACGGAGCAATACACTGTTTTGGCACTTCTGCCCGTCGGAATAACCTGATTTTTGGGCCACTGTGATTTCTATATGAGAATAACATGTGGTAGAAATTTCAAAGCGTTCGGGTTAACGGTTCTTGGGGTTCATGTTTTGAGGTAGCCCTAGCCCCAAAAAAGGGCTGGAAACGGAGCAATAAACTGTTTTGGCACTTCTGCTCGTCGGAATGACCTAATTTTTGGGCCACTGTGATTTCTATATGAGAATAACATGTGGTAGAAATTTCAAAGCGTTCCAGTTAACGGTTTATTGGGTTCATGTTTTGAGGTAGCCCTAGCCCCAAAAAAAGGCCTGGAAACGGAGCAATAAACTGTTTTGGCACTTCTGCTCGTCGGAATGACCTAATTTTTGGGCCACTGTGATTTCTATATGAGAATAACATGTGGTAGAAATTTCAAAGCGTTCCGGTTAACGGTTCTTTGGGTTCATGTTTTGAGGTAGCCTTAGCCCCAAAAAAAGGCCTCGAAACGGAGCAATACACTGTTTTGGCACTTCTGCCTGTCGGAATGACCTGATTTTTGGGCCACTGTGATTTCTATATGAGAATAACATGTGGTAGAAATTTCAAAGCGTTCGGGTTAACGGTTCTTGGGGTTTATGTTTTGAGGTAGCCCTAGCCCCAAAAAAAGGCCTGGAAACGGAGCAATAAACTGTTTTGGCACCTCTGCTCGTCGGAATGACCTAATTTTTTGGCCACTGTGATTTCTATATGAGAATAACATGTGGTAGAAATTTCAAAGCGTTCTAGTTAACGGTTTTTGGGGTTCATGTTTTGAGGTAGGCCCGAAAAAATGCTAGGAAACGGAGCAATACACTGTATTGGCACTTCTGCTCGTCGGAATGACCTGATTTTTGGGCCACTGTGATTTCTTTATGAGGATAACATGTGGTAGAAATTTCAAAGCGTTCGGGTTAACAGTTCTTAGGTTTCATGTTTTGACGTAGGCCCGAAAAAAGCCCTGGAAACGGAGCAATACACTGTTTTGGCACTTCTGCTCGTCGGAATGACCTGATTTTTGGGCCACTGAGATTTCTATATGAGAATAACATGTGGTGGAAATTTCAAAGCGTTCCGGTTAACTTTTCTTGGGGTTCATGTTTTGAGGTAGGCCCGAAAAAAGGCTTGGAAACGGAGCAATACACTGTTTGGGCACTTCTGCTCGTCGGAATGACCTGATTTTTGGTCCATTGCGATTTCTATATGAGAATAACATGTGGTAGAAATTTCAAAGCGTTCGGGTTAACGGTTCTTGGGGTTCATGTTTTGAGGTAGGCCTAAAAAAAGTCTCGAAACGGAGCAATAAACTGTTTTGGCACTTCTGCTCGTCGGAATGACCTTATTTTTGGGCCACTGTGATTTCTATATGTGAATAACATGTGGAAGAAATTTCAAAGCGTTTCAGTTAACGGTTCTTGGGGTTCATGTTTTAAGGTAGCCCTAGCCCTAAAAAAAGGCCTGGAAACGGAGCAATACACTGTTTTGGCACTTCTGCTCGTCGGAATGACCTAATTTTTGGGCCACTGTGATTTCTATATGAAAATAACATGTGGTAGAAATTTCAAATCGTTCCGGTTAACAGTTCTTTGGATTCATGTTTTGAAGTAGCCCTAGCCCCAAAAAAAGGCCTGGAAACGGAGCAATACACTGTTTTGGCACTTCTGCCCGTCGGAATGACCTGATTTTTGGGCCACTGTGATTTCTATATGATAATAACATGTGGTAGAAATTTCAAAGTGTTCGGGTTAACGGTTCTTGGGGTTCATGTTTTGAGGTAGCCCTAGCCCCAAAAAAAGGCCTCGAAACGGAGCAATAAACTATTTTGGCACTTCTGCTCGTCGGAATGACATAATTTTTGGGCCACTGTGATTTCTATATGAGAATAACATGTGGTAGAAATTTCAAAGCGTTCCGGTTAACGGTTTATTGGGTTCATATTTTGAGGTAGCCCTAGCCTCAAAAAAAGGCCTAGAAACGGAGCAAAACACTGTTTTTGAACTTCTGCTCGTCGGAATGACCTGATTTTTGGGCCACTGTGATTTCTATATGAGAATAACATGTGGTAGAAATTTCAAAGCGTTACAGTTAACGGTTCTTGGGGTTCATGTTTTGAGGTAGGCCCGAAAAAAGGCTTGGAAACGGAGCAATACACTGTTTGGGAACTTTTGCTCGTCGGAATGACCTGATTTTTGGTCCATTGCGATTTCTATATGAGAATAACATGTGGTAGAAATTTCAAAGCGTTCGGGTTAACGGTTATTGGGGTTCATGTTTTGAGGTAGGCCTAAAAAAAGTCTTGAAACGGAGCAATAAACTTTTTTGGCACTTCTGCTCGTCGGAATGAACTTATTTTTGGGCCACTGTGATTTCTATATGTGAATAACATGTGGTAGAAATTTCAAAGCGTTCCAGTTAACGGTTCTTGGGGTTCATGTTTTGAGGTAGCCCTAGCCCCAAAAAAAGGCCTTAAAACGGAGCAATACACTGTTTTGGCACTTCTGCTCATCGAAATGACCTGATTTTTGGGCCATTGTGATTTCTATATGAGAATAACATGTGGTAGAAATTTCAAACCGTTCCGGTTAACAGTTCTTTGGGTTCATGTTTTGAGGTAGCCCTAGCCCCAAAAAAAGGCCTGGAAACGGAGCAATACACTGTTTTGGCACTTCTGCTCGTCGGAATGACCTGATTTTTGGGCCACCGTGATTTCTATATGAGAATTACATGTGGTAGAAATTTCAGAGCGTTCGGGTTAACGGTTCTTGGGTTCATGTTTTGAGGTAGCCCTAGCCCCAAAAAATGGCCTAGAAACGGAGCAATAAACTGTTTTGGCACTTCTGCTCGTCGGAATGACCTAATTTTTGGGCCACTGTGATTTCTATATGAGAATAACATGTGGTTGAAATTTCAAAGCGTTCCGGTTAACGGTTCTTTGGGTTCATGTTTTGAGGTAGCCCTAGCCCCAAAAAAAGGCCTGGAAACGGAGCAATAAACTGTTTTGGCACTTCTGCCCGTCGGAATGACCTGATTTTTGGGCCACTGTGATTTCTATATGAGAATAACATGTGGTAGAAATTTCAAAGCGTTTGGGTTAACGGTTCTTGGGGTTCATGTTTTGAGGTAGCCCTAGCCCCAAAAAAAGGCCTGGAAACGGAGCAATAAACTGTTTTGGAACTTCTGCTCGTCGGAATGACCTAATTTTTGGGCCACTGTGATTTCTATATGAGAATAACATGTGGTAGAAATTTCAAAGCGTTCCGGTTAACGGTTTATTGGGTTCATGTTTTGAGGTAGCCCTAGCCCCAAAAAAAGGCCTGGAAACGGAGCAATACACTGTTTTTGCACTTCTGCTCGTCGGAATGACCTGATTTTTGGGCCACTGTGATTTCTATATGAGAATAACATGTGGTAGAAATTTCAAAGCGTTCCGGTTAACGGTTCTTGGGGTTCATGTTTTGAGGTAGGCCCGAAAAAAGGCTTGAAAACGGAGCAATACACTGTTTTGGCACTTCTGCTCGTCGGAATGACCTTATTTTTGGGACACTGTGATTTCTATATGAGAATAACATGTGGTAGAAATTTCAAAGCGTTCAGGTTAACGGTTCTTAGGGTTCATGTTTTGAGGTAGGCCCGAAAAAAGCCCTGGAAACGGAGCAATACACTGTTTTGGCACTTCTGCTCATCGGAATGACTTGATTTTTGGGCCACTGAGATTTCAATATGAGAATAACATGTGGTGGAAATTTCAAAGCGTTCCGGTTAACGGTTCTTTGGGTTCATGTTTTGAGATAGCCCTAGCCCCAAAAAAAGGCCTGGAAACGGAACAATAAACTGTTTTGGCACTTCTGCTCGTCGGAATAACCTAATTTTTGAGCCACTGAGATTTTTATATGAGAATATAATGTGGTAGAAATTTCAAAGCGTTCCCGTTAACGGTTCTTTGGGTTCATGTTTTGAGGTAGCCCTAGCCCCAAAAAAAAGCCTAGAAACGGAGCAATACACTGTTTTGGCACTTCTGCTCGTCGGAATAACCTTATTTTTGGGCCACTGTGATTTATATATGAGAATAACATGTGGAAGATATTTCAAAGCGTTACGGTTAACGGTTCTTGGGGTTCATGTTTTGAGGTAGGCTCGAAAAAAGGCATGGAAACGGAGCAATACACTGTTTTGGCACTTCTGCCCGTCGGAAAGACCTGATTTTTGGGCCACTATGATTTCAATATGAGAATAACATGTGGTAGAAATTTCAAAGCGTTCGGGTTAACGGTTCTTGGGGTTCATGTTTTGAGGTAGCCCTAGCCCCAAAAAAAGGCCTGGAAACGGAGCAATAAACTGTTTTGGCAATTATGCTCGTCGGAATAACTTAATTTTTGGGCCGCTGTGATTTCTATATGAGAATAACATGTGGTAGAAATTTCAATGCGTTCCGGTTAACGGTTTATTGGGTTCATGTTTTGAGGTAGCCCTAGCCCCAAAAAAAGGCCTGGAAACGGAGCAATACACTGTTTTTGCACTTCTGCTCGTCGGAATGACCTGATTTTTGGGCCACTGTGATTTGTATATGAGAATAACATGTGGTAGAAATTTCAAAACGTTCCAGTTAACGGTTCTTGGGGTTCATGTTTTGAGGTAGGCCCGAAAAAAAGGCCAAGAAACGGAGCAATACACTGTTTTGGCACTTCTGCTCGTCGGAATGACCTGATTTTTGGGCCACTGTGATTTCTTTATGAGAATAACATGTGGTAGAAATTTCAAAGCGTTCGGGTTAACGGTTCTTAGTGTTCATGTTTTGAGGTAGGCCCGAAAAAAGCCCAGGAAACGGAGCAATACACTGTTTTGACACTTTTGCTCGTCGGAATGACCTGATTTTTGGGCCACTGAGATTTCTATATGAGAATAACATGTGGTAGAAATTTCAAAGCGTTCGGGTTAACGGTTATTGGGGTTCATGTTTTGAGGTAGGCCTAAAAAAAGTCTGGAAACGGAGCAATAAACTGTTTTGGCACTTCTGCTCGTCGGAATGACCTTATTTTTGGGCCACTGAGATTTCTATATGAGAATAACATGTGGTAGAAATTTCAAAGCGTTCGGGTTAACGGTTATTGGGGTTCATGTTTTGAGGTAGGCCTAAAAAAAGTCTGGAAACGGAGCAATAAACTGTTTTGGCACTTCTGCTCGTCGGAATGACCTTATTTTTGGGCCACTGTGATTTCTATATGTGAATAACATGTGGTAGAAATTTCAAAGCGTTCCAGTTAACGGTTCTTGGGGTTCATGTTTTGAGGTAGCCCTAGCCCCAAAAAAAGGCCTGGAAACGGAGCAATACACTGTTTTGGCACTTCTGCTCGTCGGAATGACCTGATTTTTGGGCCACTGTGATTTCTATATGAGAATAACATGTGGTAGAAATTTCAAAGCGTTCCGGTTAACGGTTTTTGGGGTTCATGTTTTGAGGTAGGCCCGAAAAAAGGCCTAGAAACGGAGCAACACACTGTTTTGGCACTTCTGCTCGTCGGAATGACCTGATTTTTGGGCCACTGTGATTTCTATATAAGAATAACATGTGGTAGAAATTTAAAGGAGTTCCGGTTAACAGTTCTTGGGGTTCATGTTTTCAGGTAGGCCCGAAAAAAGGCTTGGAAACGGAGCAATACACTGTTTTGCCAATTCTACTCGTCGGAATGACCTAATTTTTGGGCCACTGTGATTTCTATATGAGAATAAGATGTGGTAGTAATTTCAAAGCGTTCGGGTTAACGGTTCTTGGGGTTCATGTTTTGAGGTAGCCCTAGCCCCAAAAAAAGGCCTGGAAACGGAGCAATACACTGTTTTGACACTTCTGCTCGTCGGAATGACCTGATTTTTGGGCCACCGTGATTTCTATATGAGAATAACATGTGGTAGAAATTTCAAAGCGTTCGGGTTAACGGTTCTTGGGTTCATGTTTTGAGGTAGCCCTAGCCCCAAAAAAAGGCCTCGAAACGGAGCAATAAACTGTTTTGGCACTTCTGCTCGTCGGAATGACCTAATTTTTGGGCCACTGTGATTTCTATATAAGAATAACATGTGGTAGAAATTTAAAGGAGTTCCGGTTAACAGTTCTTGGGGTTCATGTTTTCAGGTAGGCCCGAAAAAAGGCTTGGAAACGGAGCAATACACTGTTTTGCCAATTCTACTCGTCGGAATGACCTAATTTTTGGGCCACTGTGATTTCTATATGAGAATAAGATGTGGTAGAAATTTCAGAGCGTTCGGGTTAACGGTTCTTGGGTTCATGTTTTGAGGTAGCCCTAGCCCCAAAAAAAGGCCTAGAAACGGAGCAATAAACTGTTTTGGCACTTCTGCTCGTCGGAATGACCTAATTTTTGGGCCACTGTGATTTCTATATGAGAATAACATGTGGTTGAAATTTCAAAGCGTTCCGGTTAACGGTTCTTTGGGTTCATGTTTTGAGGTAGCCCTAGCCCCAAAAAAAGGCCTGGAAACGGAGCAATAAACTGTTTTGGCACTTCTGCCCGTCGGAATGACCTGATTTTTGGGCCACTGTGATTTCTATATGAGAATAACATGTGGTAGAAATTTCAAAGCGTTCGGGTTAACGGTTCTTGGGGTTCATGTTTTGAGGTAGCCCTAGCCCCAAAAAAAGGCCTGGAAACGGAGCAATAAACTGTTTTGGAACTTCTGCTCGTCGGAATGACCTAATTTTTGGGCCACTGTGATTTCTATATGAGAATAACATGTGGTAGAAATTTCAAAGCGTTCCGGTTAACGGTTTATTGGGTTCATGTTTTGAGGTAGCCCTAGCCCCAAAAAAAGGCCTAGAAACGGAGCAATACACTGTTTTTGCACTTCTGCTCGTCGGAATGACCTGATTTTTGGGCCACTGTGATTTCTATATGAGAATAACATGTGGTAGAAATTTCAAAGCGTTCCGGTTAACGGTTCTTGGGGTTCATGTTTTGAGGTAGGCCCGAAAAAAGGCTTGAAAACGGAGCAATACACTGTTTTGGCACTTCTGCTCGGAATGACCTTATTTTTGGGACACTGTGATTTCTATATGAGAATAACATGTGGTAGAAATTTCAAAGCGTTCAGGTTAACGGTTCTTAGGGTTCATGTTTTGAGGTAGGCCCGAAAAAAGCCCTGGAAACGGAGCAATACACTGTTTTGGCACTTCTGCTCGTCGGAATGACTTGATTTTTGGGCCACTGAGATTTCAATATGAGAATAACATGTGGTGGAAATTTCAAAGCGTTCCGGTTAACGGTTCTTTGGGTTCATGTTTTGAGATAGCCCTAGCCCCAAAAAAAGGCCTGGAAACGGAACAATAAACTGTTTTGGCACTTCTGCTCGTCGGAATAACCTAATTTTTGAGCCACTGAGATTTTTATATGAGAATATAATGTGGTAGAAATTTCAAAGCGTTCCCGTTAACGGTTCTTTGGGTTCATGTTTTGAGGTAGCCCTAGCCCCAAAAAAAAGCCTAGAAACGGAGCAATACACTGTTTTGGCACTTCTGCTCGTCGGAATAACCTTATTTTTGGGCCACTGTGATTTATATATGAGAATAACATGTGGAAGATATTTCAAAGCGTTACGGTTAACGGTTCTTGGGGTTCATGTTTTGAGGTAGGCTCGAAAAAAGGCATGGAAACGGAGCAATACACTGTTTTGGCACTTCTGCCCGTCGGAAAGACCTGATTTTTGGGCCACTGTGATTTCAATATGAGAATAACATGTGGTAGAAATTTCAAAGCGTTCGGGTTAACGGTTCTTGGGGTTCATGTTTTGAGGTAGCCCTAGCCCCAAAAAAAGGCCTGGAAACGGAGCAATAAACTGTTTTGGCAATTATGCTCGTCGGAATAACCTAATTTTTGGGCCGCTGTGATTTCTATATGAGAATAACATGTGGTAGAAATTTCAAAGCGTTCCGGTTAACGGTTTATTGGGTTCATGTTTTGAGGTAGCCCTAGCCCCAAAAAAAGGCCTGGAAACGGAGCAATACACTGTTTTTGCACTTCTGCTCGTCGGAATGACCTGATTTTTGGGCCACTGTGATTTGTATATGAGAATAACATGTGGTAGAAATTTCAAAACGTTCCAGTTAACGGTTCTTGGGGTTCATGTTTTGAGGTAGGCCCGAAAAAAGGCCAGGAAACGGAGCAATACACTGTTTTGGCACTTCTGCTCGTCGGAATGACCTGATTTTTGGGCCACTGTGATTTCTTTATGAGAATAACATGTGGTAGAAATTTCAAAGCGTTCGGGTTAACGGTTCTTAGTGTTCATGTTTTGAGGTAGGCCCGAAAAAAGCCCAGGAAACGGAGCAATACACTGTTTTGACACTTTTGCTCGTCGGAATGACCTGATTTTTGGGCCACTGAGATTTCTATATGAGAATAACATGTGGTAGAAATTTCAAAGCGTTCGGGTTAACGGTTATTGGGGTTCATGTTTTGAGGTAGGCCTAAAAAAAGTCTGGAAACGGAGCAATAAACTGTTTTGGCACTTCTGCTCGTCGGAATGACCTTATTTTTGGGCCACTGAGATTTCTATATGAGAATAACATGTGGTAGAAATTTCAAAGCGTTCGGGTTAACGGTTATTGGGGTTCATGTTTTGAGGTAGGCCTAAAAAAAGTCTGGAAACGGAGCAATAAACTGTTTTGGCACTTCTGCTCGTCGGAATGACCTTATTTTTGGGCCACTGTGATTTATATATGTGAATAACATGTGGTAGAAATTTCAAAGCGTTCCAGTTAACGGTTCTTGGGGTTCATGTTTTGAGGTAGCCCTAGCCCCAAAAAAAGGCCTGGAAACGGAGCAATACACTGTTTTGGCACTTCTGCTCGTCGGAATGACCTGATTTTTGGGCCACTGTGATTTCTATATGAGAATAACATGTGGTAGAAATTTCAAAGCGTTCCGGTTAACGGTTCTTGGGGTTCATGTTTTGAGGTAGGCCCGAAAAAAGGCCTAGAAACGGAGCAACACACTGTTTTGGCATTTCTGCTCGTCGGAATGACCTGATTTTTGGGCCACTGTGATTTCTATATAAGAATAACATGTGGTAGAAATTTAAAGGAGTTCCGGTTAACAGTTCTTGGGGTTCATGTTTTCAGGTAGGCCCGAAAAAAGGCTTGGAAACGGAGCAATACACTGTTTTGCAAATTCTACTCGTCGGAATGACCTAATTTTTGGGCCACTGTGATTTCTATATGAGAATAAGATGTGGTAGTAATTTCAAAGCGTTCGGGTTAACGGTTCTTGGGGTTCATGTTTTGAGGTAGCCCTAGCCCCAAAAAAAGGCCTGGAAACGGAGCAATACACTGTTTTGACACTTCTGCTCGTCGGAATGACCTGATTTTTGGGCCACCGTGATTTCTATATGAGAATAACATGTGGTAGAAATTTCAAAGCGTTCGGGTTAACGGTTCTTGGGTTCATGTTTTGAGGTAGCCCTAGCCCCAAAAAAAGGCCTGGAAACGGAGCAATAAACTGTTTTGGCACTTCTGCTCGTCGGAATGACCTAATTTTTGGGCCACTGTGATTTCTAAATGAGAATAACATGTGGTAAATTTTCAAATCGTTCCGGTTAACGGTTCTTTGGGTTCATGTTTTGAGGTAGCCCTAGCCCCAAAAAAAGGCTTGGAAACGGAGCAATACACTGTTTTGGCACTTCTGCTTGTCGGAATGATCTGATTTTTGGGCCACCGTGATTTCTATATGAGAATAACATGTGGTAGAAATTTCAAAGCGTTCGGGTTAACGGTTCTTGGGTTCATGTTTTGAGGTAGCCCTAGCCCCAAAAAAAGGCCTGGAAACGGAGCAATAAACTGTTTTGGCACTTCTGCTCGTCGGAATGACCTAATTTTTGGGCCACTGTGATTTATAAATGAGAATAACATGTGGTAGAAATTTCAAATCGTTCCGGTTAACGGTTCTTTGGGTTCATGTTTTGAGGTAGCCCTAGCCCCAAAAAAAGGCCTGGAAACGGAGCAATACACTGTTTTGGCACTTCTGCCCGTCGGAATGACCTGATTTTTGGGCCACTGTGATTTATATATGAGAATAACATGTGGTAGAAATTTTAAAGCGTTCGGGTTAACGATTCTTGGGGTTCATGTTTTGAGGTAGCCCTAGCCCCAAAAAAGGCCTCGAAACGGAGCAATAAACTGTTTTGGCACTTCTGCTCGTCGGAATGACCTAATTTTTGGGCCACTGTGATTTCTATATAAGAATAACATGTGGTAGAAATTTCAAAGCGTTCGGGTTAACGGTTCTTGGGGTTCATGTTTTGATGTAGGCCCGAAAAAAGCCCTAGAAACGGAGCAATACACTGTTTTGGCACTTCTGCTCGTCGGAATGACCTGATTTTTGGGCCACTGAGATTTCTATATGAGAATAACATGTGGTAGAAATTTCAAAGCGTTCCGGTTAACGGTTCTTGGGGTTCATGTTTTGAGGTAGGCCCGAAAAAAGGCTTGGAAACGCAGCAATACACTGTTTTGCCTCTTCTGCTCGTCGGAATGACCTAATTTTTGGGCCACTGTGATTTCTATATGAGAATAACATGTGGTAAAAATTTCAAAGCGTTCGAATTAACGGTTCTTGGGGTTCATGTTTTGAGATAGCCCTAGCCCCAAAAAAAGGCCTAGAAACGGAACAATAAACTGTTTTGGCACTTCTGCTCGTCGGAATGACCTAATTTTTGGGGCACTGTGATTTTTATATGAGAATATAATGTGGTAGAAATTTCAAAGCGTTCCCGTTAACGGTTCTTTGGGTTCATGTTTTGAGTTAGCCCTAGCCCCAAAAAAAGGCCTGGAAACGGAGCAATACACTGTTTGGGAACTTCTGCTCGTCGGAATGACCTGATTTTTGGGCCACTGTGATTTATAATTGAGAATAACATGTGGATGAAATTTCAAAGAGTTCCGGTTAACGGTCTCTTTGGGTTCATGTTTTGAGGTAGCCCTAGCCCCAAAAAAAGGCCTGGAAACGGAGCAATACACTGTTTTGGCACTTCTGCTCGTCGGAATGACCTGATTTTTGGGCCACTGTGATTTCTATATGAGAATAACATGTGGTAGAAATTTCAAAGCGTTCCGGTTAACGGTTCTTGGGGTTCATGTTTTGAGGTAGGCCCGAAAAAATGCTTGGAAACGGAGCAATACACTGTTTTGCCACTTCTGCTCGTCGGAATGACCTAATTTTTGGGCCACTGTGATTTCTATATGAGAATAACATGTGGTAGAAATTTCAAAGCGTTCCAGTTAACGGTTCTTGGGGTTCATGTTTTGAGGTAGCCCTAACCCCAAAAAAAGGCCTGGAAACGGAGCAATACACTGTTTTGCCACTTCTACTAATCGGAATGACCTAATTTTTGGGCAACTGTGATTTCAATATGAGAATAACATGTGGTAGAAATTTCGAAGCGTTCGGGTTAACGGTTCTTAGGGTTCATGTTTTGAGGTAGGCCCGAAAAAAGGCTTGGAAACGCAGCAATACACTGTTTTGCCTCTTCTGCTCGTCGGAATGACCTAATTTTTGGGCCACTGTGATTTCTATATGAGAATAAAATGTGGTAAAAATTTCAAAGCGTTCGAATTAACGGTTCTTGGGGTTCATGTTTTGAGATAGCCCTAGACCAAAAAAAGGCCTAGAAACGGAACAATAAACTGTTTTGGCTCTTCTGCTCGTCGGAATGACCTAATTTTTGGGTCACTGTGATTTTTATATGAGAATATAATGTGGTAGAAATTTCAAAGCGTTCCCGTTAACGGTTCTTTGGGTTCATGTTTTGAGGTAGCCCTAGCCCCAAAAAAAGGCCTGGAAACGGAGCAATACACTGTTTTGGCACTTCTGCTGGTCGGAATGACCTGATTTTTGGGCCACTGTGATTTATATATGAGAATAACATGTGGAAGAAATTTCAAAGCGTTCCAGTTAACGGTTCTTGGGGTTCATGTTTTGAGGTAGGCTCGAAAAAAGGCCTGGAAACGGAGCAATACACTGTTTTGGCACTTCTGCTCGTCGGAATGACCTGATTTTTGGGCCACTGTGATTTCTATATGAGAATAACATGTGGTAGAAATTTCAAAGCGTTCCAGTTAACGGTTCATGGAGTTCATGTTTTGAGGTAGCCCTAGTCCCAAAAAAAGGCCTGGAAACGGAGCAATACACTGTTTTGGCACTTCCGCTCGTCAGAATGACCAGATTTTTGGGCCACTGTGATTTCTATATGAGAATAAAATGTGGTAGAAATTTTAAAGCGTTCCGGTTAATGGTTCTTTGGGTTCATGTTTTGAGGTAGCCCTAGCCCCAAAAAAAGGCCTGGAAACGGAGCAATACACAGTTTTGGTACTTCCGCTCGTCGGAATGACCTAATTTTTGGGCCACTGTGATTTCTATATGAGAATAACATGTGGTAAGAAATTTCAAAGCGTTCTGGTTAACGGTTCTTGGGGTTCATATTTTGAGGTAGGCTCGAAAAAAGGCCTGGAAACGGAGCAATACACTGTTTTGGCACTTCTGCTCGTCGGAATGACCTGATTTTTGGGCCACTGTGATTTCTATATGAGAATAACAGTGTGGTAGAAATTTCAAAGCGTTCCAAGTTAACGGTTCTTGGGGTTCATGTTTTGAGGTAGCCCTAGCCCCAAAAAAAGGCCTGGAAATGGAGCAATACACTGTTTTGGCACTTCTGCTCGTCGGAATGACCTGATTTTTGGGCCACTGTGATTTATATATGAGAATAACATGTGGAAGAAATTTCAAAGCGTTCCAGGTTAACGGTTCTTGGGGTTCATGTTTTGAGGTAGGCTCGAAAAAAGGCCTGGAAACGGAGCAATACACTGTTTTGGCACTTCTGCTCGTCGGAATGACCTGATTTTTGGGCCACTGTGATTTCTATATGAGAATAATATGTGGTAGAAAATTCAAAGCGTTCGGGTTAACGGTTCTTGGGGTTCATGTTTTGATGTTGGCCCGAAAAAAGCCCTGGAAACGGAGCAATACACTGTTTTGGCACTTCTGCCCGTCGGAATGACCTGATTTTTGGGCCACTGAGATTTCTATATGAGAATAACATGTGGTAGATATTTCAAAGCGTTCCGGTTAACGGTTCTTTGGGTTCATGTTTTGAGATAGCCCTAGCCCCAAAAAAGGCCTGGAAACGGAACAATAAACTGTTTTGGCACTTCTGCTCGTCGGAATAACCTAATTTTTGAGCCACTGAGATTTTATATGAGAATATAATGTGGTAGAAATTTCAAAGCGTTCCCGTTAACGGTTCTTTGGGTTCATGTTTTGAGGTAGCCCTAGCCCCAAAAAAAAGCCTAGAAACGGAGCAATACACTGTTTTGGCACTTCTGCTCGTCGGAATAACCTTATTTTTGGGCCACTGTGATTTATATATGAGAATAACATGTGGAAGATATTTCAAAGCGTTACGGTTAACGGTTCTTGGGGTTCATGTTTTGAGGTAGGCTCGAAAAAAGGCATGGAAACGGAGCAATACACTGTTTTGGCACTTCTGCCCGTCGGAAAGACCTGATTTTTGGGCCACTGTGATTTCAATATGAGAATAACATGTGGTAGAAATTTCAAAGCGTTCGGGTTAACGGTTCTTGGGGTTCATGTTTTGAGGTAGCCCTAGCCCCAAAAAAAGGCCTGGAAACGGAGCAATAAACTGTTTTGGCAATTATGCTCGTCGGAATAACCTAATTTTTGGGCCGCTGTGATTTCTATATGAGAATAACATGTGGTAGAAATTTCAAAGCGTTCCGGTTAACGGTTTATTGGGTTCATGTTTTGAGGTAGCCCTAGCCCCAAAAAAAGGCCTGGAAACGGAGCAATACACTGTTTTTGCACTTCTGCTCGTCGGAATGACCTGATTTTTGGGCCACTGTGATTTGTATATGAGAATAACATGTGGTAGAAATTTCAAAACGTTCCAGTTAACGGTTCTTGGGGTTCATGTTTTGAGGTAGGCCCGAAAAAAGGCCAGGAAACGGAGCAATACACTGTTTTGGCACTTCTGCTCGTCGGAATGACCTGATTTTTGGGCCACTGTGATTTCTTTATGAGAATAACATGTGGTAGAAATTTCAAAGCGTTCGGGTTAACGGTTCTTAGTGTTCATGTTTTGAGGTAGGCCCGAAAAAAGCCCAGGAAACGGAGCAATACACTGTTTTGACACTTTTGCTCGTCGGAATGACCTGATTTTTGGGCCACTGAGATTTCTATATGAGAATAACATGTGGTAGAAATTTCAAAGCGTTCGGGTTAACGGTTATTGGGGTTCATGTTTTGAGGTAGGCCTAAAAAAAGTCTGGAAACGGAGCAATAAACTGTTTTGGCACTTCTGCTCGTCGGAATGACCTTATTTTTGGGCCACTGAGATTTCTATATGAGAATAACATGTGGTAGAAATTTCAAAGCGTTCGGGTTAACGGTTATTGGGGTTCATGTTTTGAGGTAGGCCTAAAAAAAGTCTGGAAACGGAGCAATAAACTGTTTTGGCACTTCTGCTCGTCGGAATGACCTTATTTTTGGGCCACTGTGATTTCTATATGTGAATAACATGTGGTAGAAATTTCAAAGCGTTCCAGTTAACGGTTCTTGGGGTTCATGTTTTGAGGTAGCCCTAGCCCCAAAAAAAGGCCTCGAAACGGAGCAATACACTGTTTTGGCACTTCTGCTCGTCGGAATGACCTGATTTTTGGGCCACTGTGATTTCTATATGAGAATAACATGTGGTAGAAATTTCAAAGCGTTCCGGTTAACGGTTCTTGGGGTTCATGTTTTGAGGTAGGCCCGAAAAAAGGCCTAGAAACGGAGCAATACACTGTTTTGGCATTTCTGCTCGTCGGAATGACCTGATTTTTGGGCCACTGTGATTTCTATATCAGAATAACATGTGGTAGAAATTTAAAGGAGTTCCGGTTAACAGTTCTTGGGGTTCATGTTTTCAGGTAGGCCCGAAAAAAGGCTTGGAAACGGAGCAATACACTGTTTTACAAATTCTACTCGTCGGAATGACCTAATTTTTGGGCCACTGTGATTTCTATATGAGAATAAGATGTGGTAGTAATTTCAAAGCGTTCGGGTTAACGGTTCTTGGGGTTCATGTTTTGAGGTAGCCCTAGCCCCAAAAAAAGGCCTGGAAACGGAGCAATACACTGTTTTGACACTTCTGCTCGTCGGAATGACCTGATTTTTGGGCCACCTGTGATTTCTATATGAGAATAACATGTGGTAGAAATTTCAAAGCGTTCGGGTTAACGGTTCTTGGGTTCATGTTTTGAGGTAGCCCTAGCCCCAAAAAAAGGCCTGGAAACGGAGCAATAAACTGTTTTGGCACTTCTGCTCGTCGGAATGACCTAATTTTTGGGCCACTGTGATTTCTAAATGAGAATAACATGTGGTAAATTTTCAAATCGTTCCGGTTAACGGTTCTTTGGGTTCATGTTTTGAGGTAGCCCTAGCCCCAAAAAAAGGCTTGGAAACGGAGCAATACACTGTTTTGGCACTTCTGCTTGTCGGAATGACCTGATTTTTGGGCCACCGTGATTTCTATATGAGAATAACATGTGGTAGAAATTTCAAAGCGTTCGGGTTAACGGTTCTTGGGTTCATGTTTTGAGGTAGCCCTAGCCCCAAAAAAAGGCCTGGAAACGGAGCAATAAACTGTTTTGGCACTTCTGCTCGTCGGAATGACCTAATTTTTGGGCCACTGTGATTTCTAAATGAGAATAACATGTGGTAGAAATTTCAAATCGTTCCGGTTAACGGTTCTTTGGGTTCATGTTTTGAGGTAGCCCTAGCCCCAAAAAAAGGCCTGGAAACGGAGCAATACACTGTTTTGGCACTTCTGCTCGTCGGAATGACCTGATTTTTGGGCCACTGTGATTTATATATGAGAATAACATGTGGTAGAAATTTCAAAGCGTTCGGGTTAACGGTTCTTGGGGTTCATGTTTTGAGGTAGCCCTAGCCCCAAAAAAGGCCTCGAAACGGAGCAATAAACTGTTTTGGCACTTCTGCTCGTCGGAATGACCTGAATTTTTGGGCCACTGTGATTTCTATATGAGAATAACATGTGGTAGAAATTTCAAAGCGTTCGGGTTAACGGTTCTTGGGGTTCATGTTTTGATGTAGGCCCGAAAAAAGCCCTAGGAAACGGAGCAATACACTGTTTTGGCACTTCTGCTCGTCGGAATGACCTGATTTTTGGGCCACTGATGATTTCTATATGAGAATAACATGTGGTAGAAATTTCAAAGCGTTCGGTTAACGGTTCTTGGGGTTCATGTTTTGAGGTAGGCCCGAAAAAAGGCTTGGAAACGCAGCAATACACTGTTTTGCCTCTTCTGCTCGTCGGAATGACCTAATTTTTGGGCCACTGTGATTTCTATATGAGAATAACATGTGGTAAAAATTTCAAAGCGTTCGAATTAACGGTTCTTGGGGTTCATGTTTTGAGATAGCCCTAGCCCCAAAAAAAGGCCTAGAAACGGAACAATAAACTGTTTTGGCACTTCTGCTCGTCGGAATGACCTAATTTTTGGGGCACTGTGATTTTTATATGAGAATATAATGTGGTAGAAATTTCAAAGCGTTCCCGTTAACGGTTCTTTGGGTTCATGTTTTGAGGTAGCCCTAGCCCCAAAAAAAGGCCTAGGAAACGGAGCAATACACTGTTTTGGAACTTCTGCTCGTCGGAATGACCTGATTTTTGGGCCACTGTGATTTATATATTGAGAATAACATGTGGAAGAAATTTCAAAGAGTTCCGGTTAACGGTCTCTTTGGGTTCATGTTTTGAGGTAGCCCTAGCCCCAAAAAAAGGCCTGGAAACGGAGCAATACACTGTTTTGGCACTTCTGCTCGTCGGAATGACCTGATTTTTGGGCCACTGTGATTTCTATATGAGAATAACATGTGGTAGAAATTTCAAAGCGTTCCGGTTAACGGTTCTTGGGGTTCATGTTTTGAGGTAGGCCCGAAAAAATGCTTGGAAACGGAGCAATACACTGTTTTGCCACTTCTGCTCGTCGGAATGACCTAATTTTTGGGCCACTGTGATTTCTATATGAGAATAACATGTGGTAGAAATTTCAAAGCGTTCCAGTTAACGGTTCTTGGGGTTCATGTTTTGAGGTAGCCCTAACCCCAAAAAAAGGCCTGGAAACGGAGCAATACACTGTTTTGCCACTTCTACTAATCGGAATGACCTAATTTTTGGGCAACTGTGATTTCAATATGAGAATAACATGTGGTAGAAATTTCGAAGCGTTCGGGTTAACGGTTCTTAGGGGTTCATGTTTTGAGGTAGGCCCGAAAAAAGGCTTGGAAACGCAGCAATACACTGTTTTGCCTCTTCTGCTCGTCGGAATGACCTAATTTTTGGGCCACTGTGATTTCTATATGAGAATAAAATGTGGTAAAAATTTCAAAGCGTTCGAATTAACGGTTCTTGGGGTTCATGTTTTGAGATAGCCCTAGACCAAAAAAAAGGCCTAGAAACGGAACAATAAACTGTTTTGGCTCTTCTGCTCGTCGGAATGACCTAATTTTTGGGTCACTGTGATTTTTATATGAGAATATAATGTGGTAGAAATTTCAAAGCGTTCCCATTAACGGTTCTTTGGGTTCATGTTTTGAGGTAGCCCTAGCCCCAAAAAAAGGCCTGGAAACGGAGCAATACACTGTTTTGGCACTTCTGCTGGTCGGAATGACCTGATTTTTGGGCCACTGTGATTTATATATGAGAATAACATGTGGAAGAAATTTCAAAGCGTTCCAGTTAACGGTTCTTGGGGTTCATGTTTTGAGGTAGGCTCGAAAAAAGGCCTGGAAACGGAGCAATACACTGTTTTGGCACTTCTGCTCGTCGGAATGACCTGATTTTTGGGCCACTGTGATTTCTATATGAGAATAACATGTGGTAGAAATTTCAAAGCGTTCCAGTTAACGGTTCATGGAGTTCATGTTTTGAGGTAGCCCTAGCCCCAAAAAAAGGCCTGGAAACGGAGCAATACACAGTTTTGGTACTTCCGCTCGTCGGAATGACCTAATTTTTGGGCCACTGTGATTTCTATATGAGAATAACATGTGGAAGAAATTTCAAAGCGTTCTGGTTAACGGTTCTTGGGGTTCATATTTTGAGGTAGGCTCGAAAAAAGGCCTGGAAACGGAGCAATACACTGTTTTGGCACTTCTGCTCGTCGGAATGACCTGATTTTTGGGCCACTGTGATTTCTATATGAGAATAACAGTGTGGTAGAAATTTCAAAGCGTTCCAATTAACGGTTCTTGGGGTTCATGTTTTGAGGTAGCCCTAGCCCCAAAAAAAGGCCTGGAAATGGAGCAATACACTGTTTTGGCACTTCTGCCCGTCGGAATGACCTGATTTTTGGGCCACTGTGATTTATATATGAGAATAACATGTGGAAGAAATTTCAAAGCGTTCCAGTTAACGGTTCTTGGGGTTCATGTTTTGAGGTAGGCTCGAAAAAAAGGCCTGGAAACGGAGCAATACACTGTTTTGGCACTTCTGCTCGTCGGAATGACCTGATTTTTGGGCCACTGTGATTTCTATATGAGAATAATATGTGGTAGAAAATTCAAAGCGTTCGGGTTAACGGTTCTTGGGGTTCATGTTTTGATGTTGGCCCGAAAAAAGCCCTGGAAACGGAGCAATACACTGTTTTGGCACTTCTGCCCGTCGGAATGACCTGATTTTTGGGCCACTGAGATTTCTATATGAGAATAACATGTGGTAGATATTTCAAAGCGTTCCGGTTAACGGTTCTTGGGGTTCATGTTTTAAGGTAGGCCCGAAAAAATGCTTGGAAACGGAGCAATACAGTGTTTTGCCACTTCTGCTCGTCGGAATGACCTAATTTTTGGGCCACTGTGATTGCTATATGAGAATAACATGTGGTAGAAATTTCAAAGCGTTCCGGTTAACGGTTCTTGGGGTTCATGTTTTGAGGTAGGTTCGAAAAAAGGCCTGGAAACGGAGCAATACACTGTTTTGCCACTTCTGCTCGTCGGAATGACCTAATTTTTGGGCCACTGTGATTTCTATATGAGAATAACATGTGGTAGAAATTTCAAAGCGTTCGAAGTTAACGGTTCTTGGGGTTCATGTTTTGAGGTAGGCCGAAAAAAGGCTTGGAAACGGAGCAATACACTGTTTTGGCACTTCTGCTCGTCGGAATGACCTGAATTTTTGGGCCACTGTGATTTCTATATGAGAATAACATGTGGTAGAAATTTCAAAGCGTTCCGGTTAACGGTTCTTTGGGTTCATGTTTTGAGGTAGGCCCTAGCCCAAAAAAAAGGCCTGGAAACGGAGCAATACACTGTTTTGGCACTTATGCTCGTCGGAATGACCTGATTTTTGGGCCACTGTGATTTCTATATGAGAATAACATGTGGAAGAAATTTCAAAGCGTTCGGGTTAACGGTTCTTGGGGTTCTATGTTTTGAGGTATGCCCGAAAAAAAGGCCTGAAACGGAGCAATACACTGTTTTGGCACTTCTGCTCGTCGGAATGACCTGATTTTTGGGCCACTGTGATTTCTATATGAAGAATAAGCATGTGGTAGAAATTTCAAAGCGTTCCGGTTAACGGTTCTTGGGGTTCATGTTTTGAGGTAGGCCACTAGCCCCAAAAAAGGCTGGAAACGGAGCAATACACTGTTTTGGCACTTCTGCTCGTCGGAATGACCTGATTTTGGGCCACTGTGATTTCTATATGAGAATAACATGTGGTAGAAATTTCAAAGCGTTCCGGTTAACGGTTCTTGGGGTTCATGTTTTCGAGGTAGGCCCGAAAAAAGGCTTGGAAACGGAGCAATACACTGTTTTGGCACTTCTGCTCGTCGGAATGACCTGAATTTTTGGGCCACTGTGATTTCTATTATGAGAATAACATGTGGTAGAAATTTCAAAAGCGTTCGGGTTAACGGTTCTTGGGGTTCATGTTTTGAGGTAGGCCCGAAAAAAGGCCTTGGAAACGGAGCAATACACTGTTTTGGCCACTTCTGCTCGTCGGAATGACCTATTTTTGGGCCACTGTGATTTCTATATGAGAATAACATTGTGGTAGAAATTTCAAAGCGTTCCGGTTACGGTCTTTGGGTCATGTTTTGAGGTAGGCCTAGCCCCAAAAAAAGGCTGGAAACGGAGCAATACACTGTTTTGGCACTTCTGCTCGTCGGAATGACCTGATTTTTGGGCCACTGTGATTTCTATATGAGAATAACATGTGGTAGAAATTTTCAAAGCGTTCGGGTTAACGGTTCTTGGGGTTCATGTTTTGAGGTAGCCTGCCCGAAAAAAAGGCTTGGAAACGGAGCAATAAACTGTTTTGGCACTTCTGCTCGTCGGAATGACCTAATTTTTGGGCTCACTGTGATTTCTTTCTGAGAATAACATGTGGTAGAAATTTCAAGCGTTCGGGGTTAACTGGTTCTTGGGGTTCATGTTTTGAGGTAGGCCCGAAAAAAAGGCTTGGAAACGGAGCAATACACTGTTTGGCACTTCTGACTCGTCGAATGACATGAATTTTTGGGCCACTGTGATTTCTATATGAGAATAACATGTGGTAGAAATTTCAAAGCGTTCGGGTTAACGGTTCTTGGGTTCATGTTTTGAGGTAGGCCCAGCCAAAAAAAAGGCCTGGAAACGGAGCAAATACAACTGTTTTGGCCTTTTCCTGGCTCGTCGGAATGACCTGATTTTTTGGGCCACTGTGATTTCTATATGAGAATAACCCATGTGGTACAAATCGTTCAAAGCGTTCCTGGGTAACGGTGTCCTTGGGGTTCATGTTTGAGGTAGGCCCGAAAAAAGGCTGGAACGGAGCAATACACTGTTGTCTGCACTTCTGCTCGTCCGGAATGATCTGATTTTGGGCACTGTGATTTCTATATGAGAATAACATGTGGTAAAAATTCAAAAAGCGTTCGGGTTAACCGGTTCTTGGGTTCATGTTTTGAGGTAGCCCTAGCCCCTAAAAAAAGGCTTGGAAACGGAGCAATAAACTGTTTTGCCACTTTCTGCTAGTCGGAATGACCTAGATTTTGGGCAACTGTGATTTCTTATATGAGAATAACATGTGGTAGAAATTCAAGCGTTTCCGGTTAACGGTTCTTGGGGTTCATGTTTTGAGGTAGCCTCGAAAAAAGGCCTGGAAACGGAGCAATACACTGTTTTGGCACTTCTGCTCGTCGGAATGACCTGATTTTTGGGCCACTGTGATTTCTATATGAGAATAAACATGTGGTAGAAATTTCAAAGCGTTCCGGTTAACGGTTCTTGGGTTCATGTTTTGAGGTAGCCCTAGCCCAAAAAAAGGCTGGAAACGGAGCAATACACTGTTTTGGCACTTCTGCTCGTCGGAATGACCTGATTTTTGGGCCACTGTGATTTCTATATGAGAATAACATGTGGTAGAAATTTCAAAGCGTTCGGTTAACGGTTCTTGGGGTTCATGTTTTGAGGTAGGCCCAAAAAAAGGCCTGGAAACGGAGCAATACACTGTTTTGGCACTTCTGCTCGTCCGGAATGACCTAATTTTTGGGCCACTGTGATTTCTATATGAGAATAACATGTGGTAGAAATTTCAAAGCGTTCGGGTTAACGGTTCTTGGGGTTCATGTTTTGAGGTAGCCCGAAAAAAGGCTGGAAACGGAGCAATACACTGTTTTGGCACTTCTGCTGTCGGAATGACCTGATTTTTGGGCCACTGTGATTTCTATATGAGAATAACATGTGGTAGAAATTTCAAAGCGTTCGGGTTAACGGTTTTGGGGTTCATGTTTTGAGGTAGCCTAGCCCCAAAAAAAGGCCTGGAAACGGAGCAATACACTGTTTTGGCACTTCTGCTCGTCGGAATGACCTGA
Organism: Schizonepeta tenuifolia; assembly: GCA_029490685.1. Taxonomy (NCBI): domain Eukaryota; kingdom Viridiplantae; phylum Streptophyta; class Magnoliopsida; order Lamiales; family Lamiaceae; genus Schizonepeta; species Schizonepeta tenuifolia. The sequence continues at coordinate 28,569 of JANLIY010000604.1, forward strand.
TTTTTGGGCCACTGTGATTTCTATATGAGAATAACATGTGGTAGAAATTTCAAAGCGTTCGGGTTAACGGTTCTTGGGTTCATGTTTTGAGGTAGCCCGAAAAAAAGGCTGGAAACGGAGCAATACACTTTTGGCACTTTCTCGTCGGAATGACCTGATTTTTGGGCCACTGTGATTTCTATATGAGAATAACATGTGGTAGAAATTTCAAAGCGTTCGGTTAACGGTTCTTGGGGTTCATGTTTTGAGGTAGGCCCAAAAAAGGCCTGGAAACGGAGCAATAACTGTTTTGGCACTTCTGCTCGTCGGAATGACCTGATTTTTGGGCCACTGTGATTTCTATATGAGAATAACATGTGGTAGAAATTTCAAAGCGTTCGGGTTAACGGTTCTTGGGGTTCATGTTTTGAGGTAGGCCCGAAAAAAAGGCTGGAAACGGAGCAATACACTTTTTGGCACTTTCTCGTCGGAATGACCTAATTTTTGGGCCACTGTGATTTCTATATGAGAATAACATGTGGTAGAAATTTCAAAGCGTTCGGGTTAACGGTTCTTGGGGTTCATGTTTTGAGGTAGCCTAGCCAAAAAAAGGCCTCGAAACGGAGCAATAAAACTGTTTTGGCACTTCTGCCCGTTGGAATGGACCTGATTTGGGCCACTGTGAATTCTATATGAGAATAACATGTGGTAGAAATTTCAAAGCGTTCGGGTTACGGTTTTTGGGGTTCATGTTTGAGGTA
>JANLIY010000605.1:0-29296 GCA_029490685.1 Schizonepeta tenuifolia
TCCATGCATGCAGCGCAATGTAGGCGTCGCAGAGGGTAGAGTTCTCGACAACGAGTGACAGATCAATGATGACCTTCTCAACTCTGTCGCCGAACTCGGCTAAGTAGTAGAGCAGTTGCCGCTTTGCAATGTAGTGAACTTTAGCGTCGGTGAGCAGACCGCCATTGCTACCGAAGTCGCCGTTTGCACAGAAGATTATGTTAGGGCATATTTGTAATTATTAAACTTCTGCAAAGTTTAAATTGGAACACCAAGATTTAATCCCGATTTTAATATATCCTACCAAACCCGAGGACAAGATTTTCTGTTACTTTTAGAAGGCTACCAAACAGAATTCTTACACTAAATTTACCCCTGTATAAGACCACAACTTTCAGTGTTTTTAGAAATAGGACTATACGTTACGAAATTTGAAAATGAAGACTATAACTTTTCATTTTTTGCATTTGCTTTCCTATTTCGGACCCAAAATAAATTATTTGGGCTTTTTAGTGACAACTAGAATCCGTTGTTGACGTAGTCGTACCATGTTACCCTTTTTTAGCATATTTATTATTTGAAAGAAATAAACTAATTATCAAAACAATTATTTGCCACATTTTAAAATAAAAATAATAACTTAAAATGAAAGAAACTCGTCATTTCCTTATTTTTATTTTAGACTGCAAATGTGACAAATAAATGGTTTCTTTCTTTCTTTCTTTCGATAATAACAAATATGCTAAAAAAAGGGTAACATGGTACGACTACGTCAACAACGGATTCTAGTTGTCACTAAAAAGCCCAAATAATTTATTTTGGGTCCGAAATAGGAAAGCAAATGCAAAAAATGAAAAGTTATAGTCTTCATTTTCAAATTTCGTAACGTATAGTCCTATTTCTAAAAACACTGAAAGTTGTGGTCTTATACAGGTCGGGTAAATTTAGTGTAAGAATTCTGTTTGGTAGCCTTCTAAAAGTAACAGAAAATCTTGTCCTCGGGTTTGGTAGGATATATTAAAATCGGGATTAAATCTTGGTGTTCCAATTTAAACTTTGCAGAAGTTTAATAATTACAAATATGCCCTAACATAATCTTCTGTGCAAACGGCGACTTCGGTAGCAATGGCGGTCTGCTCACCGACGCTAAAGTTCACTACATTGCAAAGCGGCAACTGCTCTACTACTTAGCCGAGTTCGGCGACAGAGTTGAGAAGGTCATCATTGATCTGTCACTCGTTGTCGAGAACTCTACCCTCTGCGACGCCTACATTGCGCTGCATGCATGGAAGCAGGAGAATTTATCAATGAATGCATTCTCTATCAAGACTTAAAAGTATCCAAATGATCAACTTTCCCTCTCTGTTAAATTTTCTTCAGTCAATCCCACCTCAAATAGAGAATTTTGGCATCTTGTTTCAAAAAAAAGCAAGCCCAGAACCCAAAATCAAATCTCTTAGTAAGAGGCGGAACTAACTGAACAATATATCACACTATATGAATATAAAGAATCAAGAAATGACAGCAAGAGCAAGAAGGAAAGAATATGCAGAGATTTAAATAGTGAAAATCCCTCAACAGAATTGTGAATAAAAAATGAAATAAAGACAGCTCACGCAATAAGGTTAGTTGTTTGATGGAAGTATGGTCCATCATCCATGTGTAAATCCACGAATCATAGTAAGAGATTGCAATGCTCTGAAACCGAATCGAGCAGTTGCTGAATTTTGCTCCCCCTTCAAATCTCAACCAGCTTGCATTGATTCCATATCCTCCGCAACCAATCCCTCGCCCCACGCCGATCCTAAACAGATTTGTCTTCTCTCTCTAGAGTCCTCCCTCACTAAGATCTCCGAAATCGAAATTTCCACCACTCGATCCGAGCTCGCGAGGAGTAACTGCTCGAGTTCGTTGAGTCATGTGGCGGGTCAACTCAATAGTATTTTGGAGATAGTGCGGATCGATACTGATGTGGAGAGCTACGATCGGCACAACATGACGGCGTGGATTGGCGCGGCGGTTGAGGATCTCGCAGCGTGTGCGGAGCTAGAATCAGCGGCGGCGGAGGATGGAAGGTGGCTGACATGGCGGCGGTGGTGGGATAGGGCAAACATTTGTGATGAATGTGATATTTTCAGATGCAAATTTGGGGGTAATTTAGTCCCTATGTAACTCTATCTCATGTACTATTGAAGATGAGAATAACAATTGGGGGGCGAGGTGATATTAAGTTTCTTGGAGTTGTGGGTAATTTTCACCGTGCTGATGGATTATATCGTATAACAGCCCGATTTTTCCTAAGCATAATTAATCATCCTAAACGTGATTATGTGTGTGTAAGTGCTTATTGAATGATATTATATGTCCTTATGTGTGATTTCGTGTGATAAAAATTTCCGAGAATAAATCTCGCAAAAAGACCAAAGTGCCCCTGGAGGGTAAAGTCATCATTTTTCCCATTTCGGCAACTCGAAACAAAAATATGAAGAGTTATATGAGTTTAAGAATGTGAGATTGAACAAGAGTTTGAACTTCGGAATTTTCCGAGACAAATGACTTTTACGATGAATAGTAAGTTTGACCAAAACGTTGACCCCGATCAACGAGCTCCGATTTTAGTCTAATCAGTGTCATTAGACTCTAAAATTTATTTTAAGACTAATGAAGCGAGACGGAGAATTTTCCGAGATCGCTTGAGTCGAGTTTATTTTGAAAGAATGCTTAAGTGAATAGTAACTTTTACGGCATTCTTCGTTATTCGGAATTCATACCTAAAAGTAGGGCTCTTTTGAATCTAGAAATTGTTTCATGACTAATGGTGAAGATTAGAGTGAAATCCGATGTCTACAATTTAAGTTATGAGCCATATAAATCGAGTAAACGAATATGAATGGTGAATTTTCTTAATTTCTTCGTTTCTTGGAATTTTGATTCAAAACTTAGGTTTTCCGAATCTATAAATTAATTTGTGAATATTAATGCGAAGTAGAGTGAATTTGGATGTTGGGAAAGTGCCGAAGATGAATTTTTAAGTCGTGAGAGTTAGATATTTTTGAGACAGATGTTTTATACCTTAAAATATTTTCTTCCGGGAATTTTTAGCCGATAAAAACTAAATACTCCTAATTAAATCAGGAATTCTCTCTCTCTTTCCAAGCCATGTCGGCACTCACACAATTTAACACACACATGAATTACTCTTCAATTTCAATTCTTACTCTCAAATTTATACTCTCAAATCCTACTCTCTCAGCATTCCCCATTCTCACATCAAGAGGTGAAGAACACTCTCTTATCCTCTACCATTCCTTCACTTGCACGACTCTCTCTTCTCTCTCAATATATTCATCATCTCTCAAGCTTCCCCACTCTCAATCCCACTCTCACCATCACATGCAAACTACTCCATTCCAAATCTCTCTTTCTTCCCTACGGTTCTCTCTCTATTTTCTCCTCCATTCCTGCTGGAAATACAGGAGCACCATATCCTCCAGAATCATCAAATTTTCTTCAACTAAGAGCTCAAGAAATTTAGCTAGAGTTACAAGGATCCAAGCTTTGATCACTACTTCTTCATAACTCCAAGTAAGAACAATATTTTCCTATCTTTTCCATCCATGGCAGGTGGTCATCCCCTTCATAATCTTCCTATTTTCTTTGATTCATGCTCAAGGAAGGATCATAGAGTTGCGTGGAATCAAGATATAATACTTATTTCTTCCAATACCAAGTAAGAAATCCACCCATTTCATGTTTTCTACTTTCTGTCACCTTTCGAACATCATGAGTCTTTGGAGTAGAGCTTTGTACCTTATGTTCTTGAGTATGAGTACATATTTATGCATGATTTCTATGCAAAGAAACAAGAAACAAATCCATGGAATACATATATATTCTTGACCGTAGGTATTGAAGAAAAATAGGAAATTTTGTGCTTCAATTCCTACCATGATTTTGATGATTCATATGAGTTCTAGGATTATTTCTAAGCCTATTAGAATGATTGAATGGAGAAAATAAGCATATAGTGATCATGAAGAAATCGATGATTATGCCTTAAATGAGATTTTTGTGTGTTTTGATTTAAAGGATGAATTTGATGCTTGATATGAGATATATGATGAGTATAAGCATGTGTTGAAGAAGATAGCATGATGAAATAAAGAAGAAAGATCCATGAATGAAAAGCCCTTGATGAAAACCGAAATTCAGAAGAAAATTAAGATTTGCATGCGTTAATTGTTTTATTGATCTTATTGATATAGATGATGATATCTAAGCATGATTTGATGACTTGGTTAAAGAAATAAGCATGTTAGTGAAGAAAGTCACTTGAGGATGATGAATATTGAAATGAAAAATTGAAATAATAACTTGTATGCTTAAATAAAAGATGGAAATCCATAATTCAAGTATGATGAAGTATGAAAGCATGAATAAATTGAAGTTAAGAATTTACTTACTCTATCTGTACCTAGTGCCGATTTTATGCCTTAAAAATATAAGGTTATAATTCTTATGTTATAATTGTTATATTTGGTGGATTAAATAAAGTGTATGCTAAGAATAAAATTGCTATCAATCAAAAGAAATAAAATTCATAAGTATGATGTTAGTAAGAACTCAAGAGTATGAAGAAATAAGTTAGGAATTTTATTCCTATAGATTTATGCCTTAATTAAGTATTAAAAGAGAGATTAAAAGTAAAATTAGATTAAGACATGAGAAGATAGAAGAAATAATCTTCCTAGCATTAAGAAGTGAAAAATTCGAACCAAACTAAGCATGAGGAATTGTGCTTTTAAATTCCTTAAGTCTAGATGGAAAAATTAAACCAAGAAATAAATGAAATTAGAAATAAATTAAAACAAGATAAGAGAATAAAATCAAGAATTGGTTAGTAAGGAGAAAAATCCCAAGTACTCGAATTTTATGAGTATATGAGAATAAGGATTCTAAGTATCCTTGAATTCAATAAGGAGAAATAATCCTAAAATAATGAAATTAGGATTTATTGAAATAAATATATATTCAAATGAAAGAATTGGAATAAATATATATTCAAATGAAAGAAAGAAAAATCCATGGAGGAAGCCCTAAGAAAATCGATGAAAACTAAGAGTTAGTAATAATTTTTCGCTTCTATAGCTAAAAGATGAAATCTATGAAGGAGTTATGTAATTAAAATATTTATAAGTATAATAAGACTTGAAATTAATAAAACTAAATAAGAAATAATAATTATATAAAAATCAAAGAATTTAATAGTAAAATTAGAAACTTGTGTTTTAAGAGGAGTTGGATAAATTGATGTTATAAGAGTTCAATTGGAATAATTTTAAGTATATTAGCAATTGAAATTATTGAAAAATACTAAGTATGAAGAAAGTAATTTAGGTCAGAAAAATAAAATGAGAAATTGATTAATTTTGGCTAAGTAAAAGATGTAAATGATGTTATTAATGTAAAGATGAGATAAAAATAAGTACGATAGCCACTTGAATCACTCGATTCGGAATTCGTACGACTAAGTTATGAAAAAGTCAACAAAATGTAATAAGAGTTGACTAACGAGAAATTAAATGAAATTAAGCAAATTTAAGAGTTAAAAGAGTTTAGATAATTAATTAAAGTATGTTAGAAGTTGAATCGAGCAAAAACGAGACTTTAATAATAAAATAGAAAAATAATGAGAAATAATAAGTATAAATAGTGTGTTTTCGATTCTTGAGTCCAAAAATATAATCGAATGAGAAATCGTTCCCTTAAAACTATTTCTAGTAAGATGTAAAAATTTGAGAATATTCTGAGCAAGCTTAGATATATATATCTCAAAAAACGTGTCAAGCATCGACTCGTTAAAAATAGTAAAAAGTCTTGAAATTTGAAATAAAATTCATAATTATATTTCTTGAATTTTTCTAAGTGAAATAAAGTTAATTGTATAAGAAAACGAGAATCTGAAGTCCGAGCTAAAAAGACGAGCAAAAATATAAATATTGAATATTTTAACATACAAGTGTTGTATGATTAATCATGTGTCATGTATTATGTGTTGTGTATGAAAAATAATATGTTATGTATGAAAGATTAAGTTGTGAATTGTTATAAGTAAATGACCAAAGAGAAACGAGAACTCGATTAAGTTTTCTAAGTAATGTCGATTTCCAATAAGTTTTGGAAATTAGATTCTATCATTAAGCTTAAGAAATACAAGAGTTTTAACGAATGATTACACTATCGAATAGAAATAGAAATCGAGCGGTTAAATAGAGTAATCGAGAGATTGGAGCCCGAATCATGTAGAAGTCCGAGTAACGAGACAAGTATTCGTTGTTTTCCGAACTCGTCTTCATTAAATATTATTTTGAAAGGTACGAGTGAAGGCGAGAGGTAGAAGCAGCGAATAAAAGAGATAGATTGAATTACGCCACTTCCAGGTGGGCTTTCTGAACTAAAACTAAATGATGAATGCGCTTACTAATTATGTATTATGTGCGTTTTTTAAATTGATTGACTTGCATATGTTTTAAATGTTTTGGTACGCAATCATCTACGTGTTGATGTTATTACAAGTCATGTGGACACACGGGTTGTAAAATACGGGACGATGCATGCATTAAGGTGACTGTGAGCCTTACTTCGGTTGGGCCGGTCACGGTGTTCGCGGAGGAGGCCTACTTCTCGACACCACAAGAAGATGAACTGTAGATTGATTCATACTTAAGATATAAACTTAGTCTGCGCAGACGATTTACAAAACAAAAATGTTTTTATGGCTGTCACAAGTGGTAAACTCTTTTAAAACGATTATATATATCTAACCCTTGTGATTCAGCAAAAGAGACAAGTTCAATTATATAGCTCTATCGAGCAAGTTTTCAAACTATTTTGGCACGTGTCCACTGAGTACGTTGTACTCACGCCCTGCATGTTATTTCTAAAACGTGCAGGTTAGTTCGGGTGAGGAGGTTGCGGCGTGCTTGGGTGACTCGTTGTCAAATTAAATCCATTTTGGAAGTTTAGCTTGAGGTTATGTGTCTTCATACATATAGCCTTAGGATTTGATGTCGTTTGTTTAAATTCCGCTGCAACACCGTTATTCTGATATGTTTGTTTTCATGCTCGGATTCTTGACAAAGAGCCCGTGTGCTCGAACAAACCTTAAATCGGTCCTGAATTCCGTTTTCAAACGTTGATAAAATCTTCTAATGGTTCCTCGTATTTCTTAAACCACCAGTTGATTATTGAAACTAAAAGATGGCCCACTTTTGAATGCAATACTTGTTAATCACCAAACCTAATTCCTTTGTTGGATTCAATATTTAACTTTGTTGAGTATTCATTCATTTGAGAATAATTGATTAAAAACCCACCTTATTGCAATGATGAATCCATTGTCGAATTAAAATCTTATTCAGTAAAGTTTAGTTGTTGTATCTCACTGCCCCTTGTATTCTAGTCGTTTCAATACCTTAGAAGTCGGGATGTGACAAATCGGGCTAGGAATATTAATTTTCTAGCCTACCAAATACAAGATTAGACAAGAAAAATAATTTAGTAGCGGTTAATGTGGGCTATCAAACAGGCCCTAAGGGGAGTAGGTTATATCCGAGAAATACAAATAATTAATTCTGATAAATAAAAATTTATCCTAAAAAAGTTAATGTATACTGATATTTTTTATTTTGAATATAGTTTATAATATTGATAATTTTTTATTAGATTTTATATAATGGATTCTTTTCAGTTTTGCAGAATTTTATATGTGGAAAAAACAAATAAAAAGAAGAAGATAAATTGAAAAAGACATGGAATTTCTGCAAAAACAATTTTTTAGACATGGGGCCCGAACAAGAGCAGAATCCGGTTCCAGTTTCTACTTTCCCACCGAAACGAGCAAAAATTTTCCACAGCCCGTTATCGGGAATCGCAGCCGGCCCGATATCTGATGCGGACTGCGCCAACTTTTCTCTGCCTTTTCTTTTTGGTCTTCATCTTGCTGTTGCCGTTCAGAATTTTATCACTAGTGAACAGAAACAAAATTATTCAGTCTTCTGTCATTTTCGAGGCTGACAGGCTGAAAGGTAGATAGCATTCGGGCTTACAGCTTCTAAGCCCGAAGAAGAAGAAGAAGAAGAAGAAGAAGAATGGAGAAAGCAATGGTGAAGATGGGGAGCATAAAAGCTGGAAGCTTTTGGCTTTCGAAGAAAGCTAAAGAAGAGTTCGGTAACATCACTCAAGATCTCACTGTATGTAATTTTCTTACCTTAAAAATCTACCCTTTTCTTCTTGTAATAAACTCTATGGTGTGTGTGTGTGTGTGTTTTGTTTTCCTTTTTCTCGCTAAGAGTTTATTGGTATTTTCAGCATTTGTGTGGAGGATGTTGAATGTGATATTTGTTGCAATCTGTGAGATTTCAAGAAATAGTAGAATAAAGTTCGGATTTTGTGGTTTTGACTGTTCTTGACTCTTGTGGATATAGTACTATATAGTGTCAAGAATTGTTACCTAAAAATAAATACTAAATAAAATAAAAAAAATAAACATTTTTTTGTATATCTTTCTTTAGAAGGTGTTGTTGTTGCCATTGTGAATTAAAGAATATACAAGTTCAGAAGTTCAACTACAGATAGTGGAATAAACCATATTTGATTTTATATTGGAATACTTAATATCATGCATTTTCTGATTTACATGCACTTGCTGCAAATCATTTCTCATCACTAGAGATATTGATGGTGTGTACTTGCCTATTTTGCAGACTGTCTCAAACGTCGTTGAGGAGAAGGCAAAATGGATCTTCGATAAGCTAAAAGGTGTTTGTTTCATTAAACATCTTGCTTCTCAAGATATGGTGTTAATATGAACTGTATATTTTTGTTTTTGAATCATAGCTATTCTCTGATGAAAAGGACTTTAGAGTAGATTTGCAGCTTCAATCTCCATACATAAACTACATAAGAGCAATCACAAGCACATTACAACATTTGTCCCGTTTTTATAGAAATTGAAACCAATGCACATAGCTGAGCTTAAGCAGTCAATGATGAAAGTGTAGAATTCAATTCCATAGACAGGTTTAACATAATTTTGTAAATGTGCTCATAAATAACTGAACTGAAACCTTCCTAACAATGTTGAAGAATTTAATCTTTTATCTGAATTTCAAATCTCTTGTTTGCTGGTCACATTATAGTCTATACATCTAATGAACTTCCATTAGTAGTCTGAATCTAACTTCACCGCGTTTCCAATGTATGAATTCTTTTCTCGTCAGCTGATCAATTAGAGAAAGTTACCATAGAAGTTTGGGGTTATTGATTTTGTCAAATGGAAAGAAACACATTCTGTTCCGATTCTCCCTAATCGAGAATAGTTGCATTTTCCATTTCTGTCACATTCTGCTGATGCATGCTTCATTTCACCACACACACAGACACATATCTGTGAAGAAATATGATGATAAATCTATGTAACTTGACTTTCCTGTCATCTTCTCCGACATAGGAAAACCACTAAGAACCTTGCCTGATCTTCTACGCGAGTACAATCTGCCACCGGGCCTTTTTCCAACCAACATCACAGCGTATGAGTACGATGAGACAAAGTCGAGGCTGACGGTTCACTTGCCCTTCACATGTGAAGTGAGCTTCAAGGACTCTTCTATAGTAAGGTATGCCCCTCGTATCAAATGCATTCTCCTCAGGGGTAAGCTCATCAGCATAGAAGGGATGAAGACAAAGATCCTCGTATGGGTTAAGGTCACAAGCCTAACTGTTGAGGGCAACAAGTCAGAAAAGCTTTCTTTTGGCGCGGGAGTTAAGAAGTCAAGGCCTAAGGATGCTTACGTCGTGCCTCGTGAAGGTGTTAGGGTTGAGGAATTTTGAAAGCAGAATGCAGATATGATTAGTCTCTGTTTTGTTATGTTTTGTTTTCTACTGGTCATGGTTTTGATGACTGCCTTTAATATGGCATTTTATTACTCAATGTTAGTCCTAACAAATTTTAGGATATCATCATATTGTAAGTTGATTTATTTGTAGTAGCACTATCTTCAAATTTTGTCATGCAAATTTATTATTCATTTACATTTTTCATGTGTGCACTTATACGTATGTGTGTAAAAAAATGTTTATTACCAACTATTTACACGCGGGACTCAATCCGTTGTCGGAATTTTATATGGTGATAGTCTTGAAAAAATGTTAAAAGAATTGGGCACTGCATATCTGGAAAGAAAGAAAACTACTTAAGACACCAAAAAGTGGGATAGACGAACAATCCACATCGGAGAAAAGTAATAGTGGGACGACTTATTTTCGTCAAAGCATAAAGGAATTGCACCAATTATTGTAACAGTGAGTGTTAATAATAACAAAATGAATTTGTTCTCAAACATATGATAGCAATTTGGCTGCAGCAAAAAAAGAACGGTGGTATCACTCACTATCTATACTCAATTTCCTATAGAATCCCTAACAATCTCATAAACTGAGATTATGTTCTCTAAAGCCAACAATACTATAATGCACCATTCGAGCAAATCTGACTTCCTATTTTGAAGCACTTCTTGAAGAAAATGGATGTTATGCTGCATCAGAAAGAGGACTTTGTCAGTCATAATATTCCAATTGTGATTGTTATACAATACCTCAAGCTCATTGTAGACATCAAATACTACTAGAAGAGGTCGAGCACCGTTCAGACGAAAAGATCAAAATGACGATGATAAAGGGCACTGACCATGCCGCCTTTCAGATAATGGAGTTATCCTATCCTCTTTAATTACATCCAAACTCCAAAATAAAAGCATCTGAGTTAAACATGCATACCTCAACAAATTTTAACTTAAAATCAAGGTTTCCAAATCGCTGTGCAACCTCATATTCCTCGCGAAGGTAGTCAAGAATTTGTGCATATTTTGCATCTCTCCAAGCAATTTCTGATCTGAAAAATGTGCAATTATGAACATTCAGCAATCAACAGTCTTACTTCAAATCTCAAGATGACGCAGATGAAGTTAACTAGTTATATGATTGGATAGTGACTTGGGAGTCAAATTTTTCCTTTAATTGACACGAACAGACGTAGTAATTAAAAACTTTGTAAATTAATAACCTTGAGACCAAAAGTATTGATTAAGAAGTTACACATTAATCTGACTAGTAATTTGTCGTTCCAACACCAAGTTGGATCGAGTTAAATTATGGAGGTTTTACATAATTGCTTGGCAACAAATTTTAATAAAGCTCACATTATTAGATGAATTAAGCTGGACAATATTTTTTTCTCAGATGGTTCCAGATACATCCAAACCGTCTACCCCCAGCTATTTTGAGGAATTATTGAAGTAAGCATTTGATAGTTCCTAAATTAGCTTATACACATCTTTCCCTTTGTAAACGGGGGTTCTCTAATTTTGAAGACTTGGGAAGACAAAAAGCTCACTAATGGCAGTTCTTAAACTGCTACCTTTGAACTAGTTTTCTGCTTCATTAGTTTGACACCTATCACATCACAAGATCAAAGATATAACCACTCGCAATATGAATACGCACTATGTTTATTGTTTCATGAATAGCAGATAAACATTAAGAATGTTACATCCATCAATACCCCAATTTCACCCTGCAAATTACCTGTCAAAAGTCCAACTCTTAGGATCACATCAGCTAGATTTGAGTTAGCCTTCCCAACAAGTTGAAACAACTTCTTACGGTCCATAGTGAAAGTGCCAGTTTTTTCTCCATTGCGCGATTTATTTGAGCAAATTCTTCGACCATACCATCAATCTGATACACAAAAATGTGTTTTGAGTACAATCTTCTGAATATGAACTCGGTGTTCTACCATTATCTTAGGCTGATAAGGCAGCTAGCAGAGTATTAAATTTAACTAGTTATAACATCTAACTGCAGCATTAAACTAAAAGATTCTACAGAAGCATATACATAGCCTTTTTTTTTTTTGGTAAATAAGTTTTTTTAGTTCACCAAGTACGCGTGAAGAGCACAAAAACATACAATCACATCTAGCTCAGCTATTCTACAGCCAGCCATACAAATTTTAACGAAGGAATCACAACAATTTAAGATCCTTTTGACAACACATAGCTACTTGCAACTGACAAAAAATGCATAGCTTTATGTAAATACTAAAGAGTAATTTAATGACGAGGACAAAAGAGCTAATAGAATTCAACTGTTAACCTGTGATACAAAGTAGTCCAGAGCAATGCTTTGTCCAAGAACACTACCAATTATGCGGATGCTATCCATGTCTAGATTTTTCAAAACAATGTGATCCGGACCCTCCCTGCATATCCTCAACCAACAAAGGCTTCTCTTTTATAGCATAATCTGATGCAAAAAGGAATTTTTAAAACAAAAATAACGACACCTTGGAATTCATGTGGAAAATGTGGACATCAAATAAACAAAAAATATTTATTTCAGGGATAAATGTAGATGTGATAATACAGCAAACAAATACTCCATGTGGACATTGTAGAGATATCTGATACTACACAAATAGCAATTCGTATTTAACTTCTCGGCCAATTCAGTTTCTCTGATAGCAAAAACTTAATTTAGGTTTAAATGATAAGAGTTCTCTTTCCCTCCTTTAAAACACCCACCCATAGCAACAGGAACAGGCAACAGCTTTGAATTTTGTCGTAAGAATTAACAAATCACAGTATGTAAGTCATTTATCTCTCTATTTCTTAGATTTCTGCCTCCAGCCTTGTGTATAGTAGCTCGTATCAGGCATATGATGCACTGAGTCTGTTATTAAGGTCATTGAGTTGCTCCTTGCTCGATGTATAATTATTGGAATCTTTTAAACTGATCTGCAATTACACAGATTTCCTGAGAAGCCAAGTTCCATCCCTTCATCATATATTAAAGCCAACTCTGGCAGAGCGCATGCATATACTCCCTCTGTCCACGAAGAGTGTGGTCAAATTTCCGTTTTGGTCTGTCCACGAGAGTGTGGCTTTTCCATTTAAGGAAATGACCCGCACACTCTCTTATATTTTAAACCTCACACAAATCCAAAATGGCAGGTCCCATTCTCACTCAAATAACATCTACATTACTTTTCTTAAAACATGTGCCACTCACCGGAAAATGAAGATGTGTCTAAAACAACATATGATATAGGAAATTTTAGATGGTCAAGAAAGCCTAACCATCTTTTCTCATTTCCGTAAGCAATCCAGAAGCATGTCGTCTAACAGCTTGTAGATAGAAATCAACTTCATGATCTTCCACATTGAAGAGGATTGCTGAACCATACTGGTAAACAATCACGTGACGATAGAATCTCATGCCATGTCCAGCTGCACCTTGCTGACAACAAAATTTCCAATGAGGCATATTCAAGAGCATTTTTTCAATACAACAAACTGACATTTTATTTAACTTGGAATTTGACCTACAATCACAGACTTTGACAACACAAAGCCATCAGAATATGGTTACTGCATCGAATATTAACACAATTTTGGCCTGTTTGTGGATCAAATGAAGGCATACCAATATCAATGAATGGTTTGACCTAACTACAATTGCAGTCAAAGCTCCAAATAATGTGTGGAATCCTACTTAACAAGTGATCCAGTTCTACTAGACAAGCCAACAAGGATACAATAAAAAAAACATATGGCGAAGAACATTGAATGCACAGACATTATAGCAATGGTTAGGGAATCCATGTCAGATGCATACAGTTTCTTTTATGTCCTCTCTAAAGTAAATGAAGTCACTCTAGTCTTTCATAGAGATTCTGTATTTAGACCATCTGATTCCCCAAATCATGTTCCTTTCCAATGAACTGATCATACGAACTGCCTCAAACCAGATGGATTTTGAGGCTTAATATCATAGCACTGGAGAACTAAAACTTCAAGAAAGACTTATTTTCAGGATAAATGTTTTTACAACTCCCAACTGAAAGAGACATAAAGAAAGAGACCACCAAGATTGTGATGAATCTACTTACAATTTGCCCGGGAGGACCACAAAATCTGAGAGCAATACTATTTGAAGAACGGGAGGTTGGGAGCAACAATATTTTTCGAATTCTCAGCTTGCATACTCTTCAAATCGACACTGCCAAAACCATGAATCTGAGAGAGCTGAATATCGAGATGCAACAACATCCACAAAAGAAACCCCCAAAAATGGGGGAAAACTGTAAGTGAAGTTTTTGGGGGAAAAAATTGTAAGTGCAACTGTGCAAGTGACTAAGTGAGTGAATCTAATCTAACAAATCAAATCATACCCTCGCATCAAAAAACAAATTTCCACCATAACTTTCAACAAGCACACAGAATCAGTCAGAGTAAACACATATTCAATCACATAAGCTTTGAAGTAATCTTTACTTCAGAAACTAAAAAAAATTGAAACTTCTGATAAATATCAGCGTAACATTTCATCATAAATCAATAAAACAGTAGATGAACCTGGTACAGAGAAAAAATGCTCGCACTGAGATTTTGTGAGCTTCTTCATCTTCCAATAACGCATCCAAAATCTGATCGGCATCGAGATCATGAATATGCATCAAATTCTTCGACGTAGCGTGGAGATGCGGGGGAGCGCAGAGAAGGACCTGAAACTCGAGAAATAATTCCTGGGCGCTGAAATGAATGGAGAATTTTGTGATCTAATACGCGGGTTCCTGCTACAATCTAGGTTGTTAATGGATTTGGAAGCTGATACGATGCGAGAGATTGTAACCGAAACTCGCCATCCCCATCTCCCCATTCACTGGGGTTAGTCGCAAAATTCTTGACGCGCAGTCTAATTTTTTATCGCTTTAATTTTTATTTTTTTAAATTCATGCCGTTATTTGCATCGTGCTCAAAAGGAAAGCGGAATCTTTTGTTGGTGAGGATTATTAGGTCACAAAAATCTACGACAAAACTGATTTTCAATTGGGATTTAGGGCACAAAACCCTAGATTATTCACCACCACCTGTTCGATCCCTTGCTCCCGATCATTTATGTTAAGAGGCAAAATTTGTGCAGCCGCCCTTTCTTTACCGTCATCTACGTACTGTTACACCAAAAAAATAAAATTAAAAATTGTTATTATATCATTGTGGATGACTTAGTGGTAGAGTGAGTTGTGTGAACTAGGGCTGCTTATTCGGTTAACCGCTCGGGGAACCGCCCGAATTTTCAGTTAACCGAACCCGAAATGGTTGAAATACTGTATTTCGGAACCGACCCGAAGTAGTTGGTCGGTTACCCGGTAACCGGCCGGTTCGGTTAGTCGGGTAACCGACTAACCGACTAAATAACCGATTTCTTACATAAGTGTTGAGCTGCCTAACAAAGCTGGAGAAATTGGGAGAAATTGTTGTGTTTGAAGAGAGTAGGCAGAAAATCCCCTGCGAATCCGGTGCTGCCACACCACAAACGTCGTGCCGTCGTCGTTCCACGATATCACCTCGTCCGTCGCCAGATCCTCCACCAGCATGTACGTCTTCAGTTCAGAGAGAGAGAGAGAGAGAGATTGAGGTCTGAGGGAGGGAAGATAGCGTTGCTGTTGCGCGAGAGGAAATAGATTTAGGGGCTCACTTTAATTTTTATTTTCTGAATCTGGAGAGGTGATGTTGGGAGAAAATGTCGGTAGCGCTATGAACAAAGAAACAAGTCTGAAGAAAACCCCAAATAGCGAAAAAGGGTGTTTGGTTCTTAGATAGAGAGAGGAGAGAGAAGTGCAACAGTGAGCAGTGAGTTGTCTACCCGGTTAACCGGTTACCCGATCGGGTATCGGTTATTAACCAGTAACCGAAATTCTCCAATTATACTAACCGTACCCGACCCCGAAACGATAAAATCGGGTATCGGGTACCCCGACCCGAGTCGGTTATCGTCGGTTTCGGGTAATAACCAAATTCGATATCCGAATAAGCACCCCTAGTGTGAACTAAGAAGTTTCAAGTTCAATCTCCACTACTGCCTAGCGGTGGTTTACAAGCTGGTGTACAAGAACGGGTATTTACCCAATACGCAACAAAGATTATCGGAGCTGCGGATTTCCCACGAATTTAAAAAATCAACCGCTATATTTCCCAAAACAAACAACTCTTTTTATAGAAACACTTTAGAAGAAGTGAAGTATATTTAAAAGAGGCAAAAAAAAGTAATTTTTGCTGCCTTTATGATTAATTTTGTCAACAATTTTATGGTAAATTGTTAAACTACATTATTTTCGCGTGTCACTTCAGTGCTTCTATTCGCATCCCATAGCAATAATAGCTATGAATATCTATTTGAGGATGATATAGCAGTAGAGTGGGTTGTCTGAACTGAGAAGTTTCATGTTCAATTTCTACTAACGTCTCTGTAGGTCGAGTTTGCTATAATTATACTTAGAAGATGTGATTTGGCTATCTGTATAGTTTACAGTCTATTACATAAGGACATAAAAATTAAAGACATAATGTGGGCAATTTTGCAACTTGCAAGAGTGACAAACATCAGTACTCTTAACTTGTGCCTAGAATAAATATTTTACCAAGCAAAAGTGACATTTTTTTTTTTATCACTAACAGTTTATGAAAATTATACATAGATTTATGAATTCAACCTATTGATATTTCGAGTTCTGAAAGACAAATTTGAACGATCCAATTAATTGATAATTAAAGACTCTTTTGAGTACTATTAAAAAGAAAACATTTAATATGACACGGGATAAGTTTGGTGCCTCCTTGGCTCGTATCATTCTAACTTAAAAACGTTGCCATTTTCTAAAAAAATATACAATGCCCAACCATAAAATTTGTCACTTGTACTACTAATTAATAATTACTATAACCTTATAATCACTTGTTTTTTTTTTTTTTTTTGTCACCGATAAATAAATTGGACAATTAGTCATGGAAAAATTTGCCATTTCTTAATTCGATAAATATTCAAAGATCAAACCAAAAATCTTTCTTAAGATATAAAACTCATGATATCTTAGTTTTATGATTTAAGTTCGTTTGAAGTTTGGTATTCACAAATTGGGATATGAAAATATTGAAAAATAGCATATTTATATATATACTTCCTCCGTCCATTTTTATTGTTCCCACTTATCCCTTTATTTTTGTCCATTTTTATTGTACCCATTTGAACACAATTACACATATACCCTCATTCCTTTACCATAATTTCTACCATTTGCCACTATGGACCCACCCTTAACAATTTAACCACCTAATTAAGGAGTTAATTAACACTGCTAATTACCCTCATAATTAACCCTACCAAAACACCCACCCCACCCCACCTACCCTCATAACACGACACTCTCTCTCTTCTCTCATCATTCTGTGTCTCTCTCTCGATCGTCTTCACCCCCATTTCATCGAACCTTAATTTCTCTGCTCTACTCGGCCCTCCCCCGTCGTATCTCATCTATCTCTCCCTCTACTCCCCCACCGCGATTCCCACGTAATCCCAAATTTACCATCCCGATTCCCACCGTCATGAAGTGGCACCATCCCGATTCCCCCAACTTCCATGCCACTTTCATGGGTTCTGATGCCGATCACGGTACCCTTGAGTTCTTAGAGGATTTACCACGACCGGAAGGTTACGAATCTTCTCCAGAATCCACCGATTTAGACCATGGTACTCCCTCCATCGTGCCGGAAACGGAATTATCCGTTGAAAATGATGCAGGCGGTGGCGGAAATTCCTAGATCCATACCAGATCTACTGTGCCGCGAAGGATGAAGGGTGAAATCGATGATGCCTTTGATGAGGAATTCCCCCTTGAGTCTGAGCCCGAATCCGAAACCCTAGATGAAAATCTGATAAATCAGGTGGATTTTCTTTAACATGGGGGATGACTGGTATGCCTTATGTGTTGTGTTATGATTTTTTTGTTGCGTGGGGATGGCTGGTGATGCCTTATTTGTGTGACTGCTTCTGTTTCTCCTTCTGATTTTGCTCGTTATTTTTATTAGGTGAAATCTTATCTGTTCTGATTTCTTGCTGGTTATTTTCTTGCGTGGGGATGCAGTTGTGTGTGCTCATTCATTTGTGTGTGTTCATGCAGTTGTGTCATTGCATAGGTGAAATGTGTGATAAGGACATATACTACTCTTCATCATCATGTATGCAGATGATGCAATTGTGTGTGCTCATGCAGTTGTGTGTGCTCATTCATTTGTGTGTGCTCATGTAGTTTTGTCATTGCATATGTGAAATGTGTGATAGGACAGATACTACTCTTGAGCAGTGCCTTGCAGATGATGCAATTGTGTGTGCTGATGTATTGTGTGTGCTGATTCATTGTGTATGCTGATGCTATGTGTCATTGCATACGTGAAATGAAAAAATAAGGACAGTTTCTACACTCGATCAATGTGCCTTGCAGAAGGTGCAAAATCATTGCATAGGTCAGATACTAATATCAAAATGATAAGTTTACATTCCAAACAGTTGCAAAACAAAAACTATGATGTTGTTTGTCCCTATAAACTGCTTGACTTCAGTCTTCTAACCCCACTTCTTCCAATGCCTTTGAGATATCATCCAGATTGTAGAATCTGTCTACTATATTGCCATGTGTGTTAAGATGCTAAGCTTTCTCTGACAAGGTTTTCATCCACCTCAATGCAATTTGGCAAGACCCTTCTCTTTGCATACTCTCTTTTCCCATATGAAATATCTTGTAGTTATTGCCTCCTTGCACCTTCATGATCTCATGATAACAGCTTTATAGTGTTAGGAAAATGTTGTTTAACTTGTGTGGTGGATAATTGTTGTATGCTTCTTTTACATTATGCAGCAACTCATCAACAGTATTTGCTGGCTTCTGATCTTGAGTGATTGTATGCTTCTAAAGAAGTCAAGGTCATTCACATTTGTATCTGGACTGTTGGCAGGTTGGTTGATTAGTTGGATATGGAATCCATCTACTCTTGCTATTGCTTGAAATTCTGGATCACTGTCCACAATATGGGGTTTGACATTGTCTTGTTGGATGTAGATATGTTTGTCTAGAATATGAACTGGCCACTTGGCTTTAATTGTTGGCACCATCTACATGATTGTGTGTTGTGATAAGTCAGATACTACTCTTGATCCCCTGATGATGTTCAGATGCTTTGCTTGTTCTTATGCATAAGCAAACTGATGCAATCTGTGTGTGCTGATGCTTTTTGTGATAAAATGCAGTTGTTAGATGCATATTTGGTTGTTATGTCAGATGTTATGCTTATCCTTAGTCATAGGCATATGATGCAAATGTGTGTGCTGATGCCTTTTGGGTGAATTGTGATCTGGTTTCACCCCTCTCTTGATACTGTGATGCAGTTTGATGCTTATTTGGTTGTTCTGTGTTCTGAAATATGTTAAGTCAGATGCTATGTTTGTCCTTAGTCATAGGCATATGATGCAACAGGGTGTGTTGATGCCTTTTGGGTGAAAAACTGATCTGGTTTCACACATTATGCTGATTGTGTGATGCAGTTCAGATGCTATGCTTCTTCTTATGCATAGACAAATGATGCAATTTCATGAGCAGTTTTGAAATATAAGGAAAATTTACTACCTCCACGAGTAGTTATTTTTCATTATTGGCCTTGTAACTGCATGCATTGCTTTGGTTTTCATGGTGCCTTTTTCTCTGTTCTTTGAATTCCTAATTGCTGGCTCATCTGTTATGAATGGGAAAATCCTAAATTTATCATAAAAAATTACAGTTCCATCTTGTTCTATTATTGGCCTTGCAACAACACAATTGAACATTACTTTGGTGATGAACCTCTTTGACTTGCATGTCCTATGCGGCTCGGTCTCACCTGCACAAAGGTAGTACCTATCCTTTGTTTTGGAAAGGTAAAATCATTTCTCATCCACATGCATTGTGTGGTGCATCTTCTGAAATTTGATCTTCCCACCCTCAATGATGCTTCCAAGCTGAGAGAGACTCCAATTCAATCTACATAACTGATTTTCTGGGGTAAGGAAAGATTTTATGGCATTAGTATGTGCTTTGAGCTTCTTCTCCTTGTACCAATTATGAACCAAACTCTTACTCACTCCCAAATTTCTGCCATTAGCCTCAGTGATGTCCTCTGTAGAACTGAGAGGTTTTCACCTTTTCTTCATCGAATGGCTTAGTTTTCTTGTGTGCTGGCCCCTTTCTTCTGCCTTGAATGTTTACAGGAATTCCGGCAGTTTGTTGAGATTTGGCCCGACTCCAAACATTCCAAATAGTCTTCAGTGAGACCTGAAATGTTTCTGTAGCTGCTGCCTTCGCTCCGTGCTGCAATTTGCCATCGGTGTGCGTTGAAGTCAGTGGCGGAGCCAGAAATTTTTTCGTGGGGGGTCCAACTAAATATAAAAGTTTAGAAGTAAAATTTTGAATAAATAATAGTTCAATAAAAATAGTATATATAACACAATACTGTTCAAATTTAAAAATAATTATCTTATTGTACTTTTAACAATATAATTAATAATCATGCCATCACCTACAAATTATGTTAATTAACTATCATGATATTTTAATCATTTTATATTAAAATAGAGATAATGTATAAATAAATGTGTCTTCCATATACATCTTAGTAACCAAATTCTAAATAACTAATCTTTAATACTAATATTCTAGTTATGAGGATCACAAAAGGGCAAGTAATGAATTTAGAATTGAGATTTTTACTCATACGATAAAGAATAGAAAAGAAGGATGATTAAATTCAATACATATCAATATACTTAAAAAAAATCAAAACATCAAATACATATACATATATATATACTAATAAAATTAAAAAAAAAAATGGGGGGTCCATGGACCCCCCATGCCCCATGTTGGCTCCGCCACTGGTTGAAGTAGCCATTGAGCAATGTTGTTTTGCTGTTGTTCAGTGAGATCTTTTTTTGATCCCATTTTGCTGTAATTTTTTCTTTCTTGGCAGTGCTGAAAATGAAGCAAAAAACTGCATAGTGTACATATTTATAGAGATTTTAGTTGGATACTTTAGTTTGAATTTTCTCTCCCATGTATTTTGATCACATCATTGGATACTTTAGCTTTATTTAATGAAAATGAATGCAGTTTTGGCTCCAAAAGTTTTGTTTTTGCCTCCAATTTTTGTCTTTACAGATTCTGCTTCTTTCATTGAAATTTGCAGTAGGTTTTTTTTTTGTGAAAATTCTTGCTTATGACTATAATGCGTACAAGTAACAATGACAAAATCGAAAAATCATTCACACTATCAATTTAAAAATCGATAAAGACACAAATGTCACTATGCAAAAAAAAAAAAAAAAAAAAAGAAGACAAAAAATAGTTTTTCGAATAAAAACTGTAAAGGAAAAAAATGAGTAACGTAACTGTAAGTGGATTCCGTCAACGAAAAATGAAAAAATGCATAAGACCATACTCTTCACATATACTTTTATTCCTTCTCTCTCCTACTTTTTAAGTTTTCTTAAAACTCGTGCACACTACCAAATGGAAACAATAAAAATGGATGGAGGGAGTAAAATATACTCCCTCCATCCCGCTCATTTTGTCTCCTTGGGTACGGAGATTAAGGAAATTTGTTTGTTTAATAAACTAGTGAATGAGATTGGAAGGAGATGAGAAAGAAACTCTTACAACCACTCATTATGTCTATATTTGAATGTAGACAAATTGAGTGAAACGTTCATTTAAGAAAAGGGAGACAAAATGAGCGGGACTTAGGGAGTATCAATTTGACACCCTAAGATTCCGTAATTAATATGCTCATTAGTCAGCGGTGGCAGCTTCGCCCTCTAAACGACATCGTGACGTCGACTAAACAGTCTCCACTCTCCCTCCCCCAAGTCGCAACGAGTAACGAAAAGAGTGACTGAGAAAGCCCTAGTAAATCGAGAGCTAAATCCAACAAAAAATCCGCTTCTCAAAAAACAAAAGTGAGCTAGAATTTTGATAGGAAATGGCAATTTCAGGAGATCTCAGGGTTTCCGCAGCTCTCAGTTCATACAGATTCAATCCTCTCCGCACGACGTCGCACTTTCCCCCTTCTAAGGTTTTGTTTCAGCTTTTCCAATTTCTCAAATTTTCTAATACCATTTGGATTTTCCTCTCGTTTTACGTTTAGGATTTCCCTCTCGTTTATTGTAGCCTTTTCTTCTTATTCTGTTAATATGGAATAGAGTAAGGAAAATGATTGAGATTTTGTTTTCAGCATTTTGGATATTTCATTTGAGAATGTTGAAACCGTAACATTATTTTTATGTTCTTGAGTGTTGGAAAAGTTGCTCGGATATTTTTTTTATCTTTGGACTAATTATTCTGTTCTTTCTGGTGAGGATTGTTTTCAGCTTTTTGGGTAACTATTTTCTAAAATTAAATAAACGGGGCTATTTATTATGCTCTTGCTAGTAAAGAAAAATACTATGATCTTCATCATTATGTTTAGATTGTTTGAGAGGTTATTGTGTTCTTCCGGTGAAGATATTTTATATTTATGAATGTATGTTGTTGAATGTTTATCATGTTATGCATTTTGTTTCATTTTTATGGATAACGATAATTCGGTTGATAATTTTTCCTCTTTCATCTTGTACTTGGTGCGTGTGCGAGTTGAATTTATGAATTGTGCTGACGAATTCATACTGCTTTCCTTTTGAATACAAAGCCTGTGGTTTTGTATTTTATTGACCTGAAGTTTCTTGTATGCATATTTTCTTTCTTCACGTATCTTCGTATTCTGAGGCAGAGTTAAACCATGACACAGGAATTGGCATAATTAAGTTGTAGCTGGGAAAACGGTGAATTGCGTATGTTTCATTATAGAAAACTCTGGCTTTATTGGAAATAGTTATTTCGTATCTTCTCCTTATTGTTGTATTATTGTTGGATTCTAAAATGAACATTTGAGCTTGGGAAAGAGCGCAAATTATTAGCTGCACGGCCTGAACCTTTGGATGATGCATCTGGCTGACTTTGATCTTGCCTCCAAGGGAATATAAATTGTTTGTTGTCTGAACAGAAGGAAATCTAAACTAATTTCATGGAGGAGGATAGAATCAGTGTTGTGCTGCTTCTGAAATGAAAATCTTTGTTCCTCTACAGGTTGATTGCAACGTCTTTGCAAATGGCGCATCTAGTGCGATTGAAGCAATGCCACGATGTTCACGTGCTGTTCTTGACGCCCAACATACACGTTGTCACTCTAGACGGCCTATTGGAGTCTTAGGAGACTACGAGCTTTCACAAAATCCATTCGGCCAGGAGGTTGAAAATTTTCTCCTCAACGCAATCAACATGAACTTCTTTGAACGTTTGAACTTGGCTTGGAAGATTGTATTTCCATCACCTGTGTCCAGAAGGAAGTCTAATGCAAACATTGCCAAGCAACGCCTGAAGATGATTCTTTTCTCAGACCGTTGTGCAGTCAGTGAGGAGGCGAAACAGAAGATAGTAAGCAATGTTGTCAGTGCACTATCGGACTTTGTTGAGATTGAATCACAGGACAAAGTTCAGTTGAGTGTCTCGACTGATCCAGATCTTGGCACCATCTACTCTGTCACAGTGCCTGTGCGTCGAGTGAGAACAGAATATCAAATTGATGACGAAACTGGATCCATTACAAATGTCGAATACAAAGACACCGGAGAAAGCTCTGGTTCCGTTGATGTCAAGTTTGATTTCTACGTTCCCAGTGATAAGTTACAAGGATTTTAGTGTGTGAAATGGGGTGATTCTTGAGATACTGAGGGACCATATGTTGCTCGAAATTGTTTCTTTTTCTTCTCTATATATCAACTTCGTAAGCACTAGAGGTTATTCTACTCGATATCTGGGTGTTGTAACCACTGGAGCAGAAATACATTCTGTATATATATGGAATTTGCTAATTGGAGAAATGTTTCTAATTTTGTGTTTGTATGTTCGCATATTTTCATAATATCATCTGCATTTTCAGAATATCTCTGTAGCTGATATAGAGATTCTGGTGTAGTGCTATGGTGAAGTAAGACCCTTTTGCTATAGAGAGTTAGGGATGGATACTTTTGTATTTTTATTATAAAGTTAATATGATATGATGTGTATAAAAATAGATTAAATTCATACATTTAGTTGCAAAAATATGGCAAAATTTTGTGTGCAGCCATAATTAGGGGGTTAGGAACTTAGGAGAAGGTAAGGGAATATGGATAATTGAAGGGTATTTATAATTACTTAATTATAAATAGAATTAATTAGTTTTAATTCAATTAAATTTTATTAACCCAAACTAACTTATTAACCTCAATTAGCATTAATTAAAGTAGAATATTGTGTCATAATGGGCATTAAAATATAATATTAGATTCACTTTCTTCAAAAATACAAATTTGGCCGTTATTATCAATTTGGGACGGATTTATCCTTAATAAGAGGATGTGGGTCACGGATTTATCCTTAATAATAAAGTAGGAGATCCACGTTCGATTCTCACTTGTAGCATTTGAGTATTATTTTTGTAAAAAATACTGTTAAAAAAAAATCAAAGCTCGCTCCCAACGAGATTCGAACTTTGTCGGCTTCAATGATAGGTAGTTGTCATCTCCACTATACCACCGCCTCTACTTTGCTTTTTTTTTTATGTAATAAAAATATTTAGAATACGCGATTTTTATTTCTTTCAAATTCCAGCGCGGGCGGGTCAAACCGGATCCGTTTGACCTAATTATATAGTATATAACCGGTGCACCAAAACACACTTCTAATTTTATTATTATATGTGAATAAACTCGAGATACAAAATGTAAAGATAGGCTACCATACGGTAATATGTATATCAATATATATATTGTAGTATTATTTAATTTATGAGACAACTTTTAAAATAGCTATTATGGGCATTAAAACACAATATTTGGCCCATCTTCTTCCTAATTATAAATTATGGTCTAATATTTGCACTTTGGGACGGATTTACCCTTAATGAAGGCTCGGGTCGCAGGTCAAGGCGCGGGTTAGTTCAGATCAGTTTGACACAAATGACACATATGGAACGAATGATGTCGTTTGTGCCACCTGCTATAATTTTTTTTTGGCTATAAGTAATAAAGACTAACATAAAACCCCCATCCTAAGCTTCCCAACTCCCAATCCCCAATAAACCATTCAATTCTCTCTCTCTTTCTCTCTCTCTCACTAATCCAAACCGTTTGATGCATTCTAAGTTGGAATAAGATTTTTATTAGTTTTTATTTTTTATTTTCGTTTTTATTATTGTAGGTCAAAAATAAGATTTTATTTTAGTTATTTTGTTAGTTTTATATTTTATTAGGTTAAGGATTTGTTTTCTTATTAGTTTAGAATTTGTTTCCTTATTATTCAAGGAATTGTTTCCTTACTACATTAGGATTATGTTTCTTTTTATTCAAGGAATTGTTGTTCCTTATTAGAGTAGGACTCTATTGTATTCCACCCCTATAAATAGGTCTAGTAGGACACTGATTAAATAACGATTTGATGAATAATATTTTGAGTTTATCTCCTTCAGTTCGTTCACCGAACTAGCGGATTGGCAGCATGTCACTGTGATGTTCATATCGACATATCGGCGAATCAACCATCCCTCGTTCGTGTGTCATTCATCGTCCCCGAGTTGCTGTGTCGTCTTATCGTTGGGTTTTAGGAAACAGTCGTACGCCTAATTTACTTCGAGAAATTGATTCAGAGGTTTTGGGATATTCCATCTTATCCGGTTCGGTTTAGATTTGATCTTGGGTGTATACTATTCACGTCGATGTCTGCAATTCCAGTGAGGATCGTATCATTTGGTATCGGAGCCCGATCTGAACCTCTACCTTTTATTTGTTTTTGTTTTAGAAAAAAAAAAGAGAAAAAAGAAAAGAAAAGAAAAAAAAAGAGCTCTTTTTTTTTTATATTTTTATTTATTTTTATTTTTATTTTTTTAATGCAGGTATGAAGATTTGGATTTGAGGACAAATCCCTTTCAAGAGGAGGGGAATGATGCAATCCAAGCTGGAATAAGATTTTTATTAGTTTTTATTTTTAATTTTCGTTTTTATTATTGTAGGCCAAAAATAAGACTTTATTTTAGTTATCTTGGTAGTTTTATATTTTATTAGGTTAAGAATTTGTTTCCTTATTAGTTTAGAATTTGTTTCCTTATTGTTCAAGGAATTGTTTCCTTACTAGATTAGGATTATGGTTCTTTTTATTCAAGGAATTGTTTTTCCTCATTAGAGTAGGACTCTATTGTATTCCACTTCTATAAATAGGTCTAGTAGGGCATGGATTAAATAACGATTTGATTAATAATATTTTGTGAGTTTATCTCCTTCAGTTCGTTCACCGAACTAGCGGATTGGCGGCATGCCACCGTGATGTTCATATCGACGTATCGACGAGTCAATCATCCCTCGTTCGTGTGTCATTCATCGTCCCCGAGTTGCTGTGTCGTCTTATCCTTTGGATTTAGGAAACAGTCGTACGCCTAATTCACTTTGAGAAACTAATTCAAAGGTTTTGGAATATTTCATCTTATTCGGTTTGGTTTAAATTTGGTCTTGGGTGTATACTATTCACGTCGATATCTACAATTTCGGCGATGATCGTATTATTTGGTATCAGAGCCTGATCTGAACCTCTACCTTTTATTTGTTTTTGTTTTAGAAACAAAAGGGAAAAAAAGAGAGAGAAAAAAGAAAAGGAAAGGAAAAAACAAGTTGTTTTTTTATTTTTTTTATTTTTTTATTTTTATATATGCAGGTATGAAGATTTGAATTTGAGGACAAATCACTTTTCAAGAGGAGGGGAATGATGCAATCCAAGTTGGAATAAGATTTTTATTAGTTTTTATTTTTTATTTTTTTATTATTGTAGGCCAAAAATATGACTTTATTTTAGTTATTTTGGTAGTTTTATATTTTACTAGGTTAAGGATTTGTTTCCTTATTGTTCAAGGAATTGTTTCCTTACTAGATTAGGATTATGTTTCTTTTTATTCAAGGAATTGTTTTTCCTTATTAGAGTAGGACTCTATTATATTCTTCCCCTATAAATAGGTCTAGTAGGGCATGTTTTAAATAACGATTTGATGAATACTAATATTTTGTGAGTTTATCTCCTTCAGTTCGTTCACCGAACTAGCAGATAGGCGGCATGCTACCGTGATATTCATATCGACGTATCGGCGAGTCAATCATCCCTCGTTTGTGTGTCATTCATCGTCCCCGAGTTGTTGTGTCGTCTTATCGTTGGGTTTTAGGAAACAGCCGTACGCCTAATTCATTCAGAGGTTTTGGGATATTCCATCTTATCCGAATCGGTTTAAATTTGGTCTTGGGTGTATACTATTCACGTCGATGTTTGCAATTCCAGCGAGGATCGTATCATTTGGTATCAGAGCCTGATCTGAACCTGTACCTTTTATTTGTTTTTGTTTTAGAAAAAAAAAAGAGAAAAAAAGAAAAGAAAAGGAAAAAAAAGTTTTTTTTTTTTTTTTTTTTTTTTTTTTTTTTTTTTTTTAATGCAGGTATGAAGATTTGGATTTGAGGACAAATCCCTTTCAAGAGGAGAGAAATGATGCAATCCAAGTTGGAATAAGATTTTTATTAGTTTTTATTTTTAATTTTCGTTTTATTATTGTAGGCCAAAAATAAGACTTTATTTTAGTTATTTTGGTAGTTTTATATTTTATTAGGTTAATGATTTGTTTTCTTATTAGTTTAGAATTTATTTCCTTATTGTTCAAGGAATTGTTTCCAAACTAGATTAAATAAGGATTTGATGAATAATATTTTGTGAGTTTATCTCCTTCAGTTCGTTCACCGAACTAGCAGATTGGCGGCATGCCACTGTGATGTTCATATCGACGTATCGGCGAGTCAACCATCCCTCGTTCGTGTGTCATTCATCATCCCCAAGTTGCTGTGTCGTCTTATCGTTAGGTTTTAGGAAACAGCCGTACGCCCAATTCACTTCGAGAAACTGATTCAGAGGTTTTGGGATATTCCATCTTATCCGGTTCGGTTTAGATTTGGTCTTGGGTGTATACTATTCACGTCGATGTCTGCAATTCCGGTGAGGATCGTATCACCGTTCCACCCTTCATTAAGGATATTTTTGTCTCAAATTAATATAATGGCCGAAATTTGTGTTTATGAATATAATGGGCCAAATATTGGGTTTTAATCCTCATTATGACTATACAAATATATATTCTCTTAATTTATTATAGATACTATATATTCTCTTATTTTTCTATTATTAGTTGTTGAGGTTATCGATATTACGAAAAATTGATTTAATACATATATAGATAAAATAAGAAAGATATAGTAATGATATAGATAGATATATGGAATGCGACAAATAGATAAATATATGTGATAAAGAATAGAATTTATATTAATATTATGAATTAATAATAGTATAGAGTAATATTGCATAACATACTAATTTTAAGTGAAATACGAATAAGATTTAAGATAATTATGAACATATAAAATACAATATATAATTATATTGAATTAATAATGCTAAAAATATGAGAATAAAGGAAAATTGGAACGGAGCACCGAGGGGAGCACCGTTTATTTTCCTATTATTAATAATAATAACTAGCGTGTAGCCCGTCGAAAATCGACGGGAAATTATTATTTAGTAAAATTATAATAAAATATTGTCCATTAATTATTTTTAAGTTTTACACTTGTGTGAGTTTTGTGAGCGTGTTTGAAATCGGCTCGTCTACCCTCATGGTTCAAGGTAGGAATTCTCCCGTCGACTACAATTCTGAAAAAAGTTGAACCGTATTAATCCTCACGTGGCACATCTTCATTTGTTAGTCTTATTTGTTTTGAATTTTTCATTTTATGTATTTTTCATGTATTTTCTAAAATCTATTCATGAATGACGATTCTAGATTTTAGAAAATACATGGAAAAAATGTATAAAATGAAATAGGAACGGAGGAATATGAGGGGTGCCACATAGGGTTTTAATAATTTTATTTATTTTATTAAATAATAAATTTCCGTCGATTTTCGATCAGCTAAGAATACACATTTTACAAGTGAACCTATTAGAATATTTCATTTTATAAAGGCAACTAATATGTTGTTTAGTTGCTCAACTAAGTTTTAAAGTGTTTAATTCATAACCATTTATCGTTTTTTTTGTTTCATATATTATTACACAATTACCAAATACAAAATGTATAAGCATACAAAGATATCCAATTTTTTAGTTGACTAAGGTACGTGATATTTTATTATATATATATATATATAATATTAAAATATGATAGATATTGATTTAAGATTT
>JANLIY010000606.1:0-29287 GCA_029490685.1 Schizonepeta tenuifolia
CATGCTTTCCATAACATATAAACCATAACATCAATTGATAACATATAAAGTCTCGTTTTCTCATTTCTTCTTTTACGAACTTACTTACTTTCTTCCATTTTTAAAGTTCTATTAATCCAATTCAAACCAAAATAGTTTCTATCATCTTTATACTTAACAAAGATCATATTAACATACTAACATCATTATAACTAATACTTAATCAATTCACGTCATTTTTATCGGTTCAAGAACTCGATTTTTCAAAGTTGTTAGTTAATTCTCAATTAATTCAACAACAAACCTAACACATGTACAATCACTAATATTCGATTAGTTTTCTCGTTCTATTTTTCTATCGACAATTACGTTCGATTCTTCGTCTCTTACAAAAAGTTTGACATTCTTAGAATTCATTCAAACTTTTAAATTATCATCATTAACTACTTAGATTAACTAATATGCAATCCAAAAGCTTATATCATAATCAAAACTAATTCTATCGACGATTCTTCACCTCCAACGATTTCGTTTTTTTTTTAGAAAAATCTAATTTAATTATATGTTCAACTACATGCTTCCTACATCTTAAATATAACAACACATCATCAATATCATAACAATCACTCAATAAAAATCCTACTTCTTTGTCTCTTACAAAATTGTTTTTATTTTTAGAAAATCCTCAAACAATTCATGCAATCATCATTCATTGCATGCAAACATAATCTACAAACCATACATCTAAATTCAAGATCAATCTTCATCAAATAATTCATGAAATTTTTGAAAATTTCTACTTAAATTCTAAAATGATTTATACTTGATTCAAACAATGAAAACTCATTCCTAAGCATAAATAATCATGTAATAAACTTAGAACATCAATCCTATACCTCTTACAATTTTCTAAATTTTCAAGAATATAAAAGATGGATTTTGTTCGGCTGGAATTAAAGAGGAAGCTCTCACCTTTACAAATATGCAATCGGAATTGACTTTAATCGAGAATCAAACAAGTTATAGAACTTAGAAGCTTGAAGAACTTGAAGAAAAACTTGAAGAACTTGAAGAATAACTTGAAGAACTTGAAGAACAATAGAGAGAAGAGAGAAAAGGGGGGTGGGGCGGTTTTGGGAGGTGAGAGAGGGAGAGAGTTGTGTGATATTTGATAACCTTAAGATATTATCGAGAGAGAGAGAGAGAGAGAGAGAGAGAGAGAGAGAGAGGCGGTTTGGGGGGGAGGGGGGAAATTAAATCCAAAATATCTCATTTTACGGGTCTAATACTGCATACTAAAATCGATTAATTAATTTCTTAGACGGTTACATTTTCGGCAAAAACTAATTCGACCAATAGATTGGAAATATTTTACTTAGTCGGAAAGGACGATTCAATTTTCGAAATCCATCGAAAAGTCGAGACGTGACAGTCCAAATTTCGCCCGGAAAAATAAATAAAACTGACTTTTACCAATAGACTCGTATCGCAAAATAAGTGGATGTAAAGTCAGATGCTTTTTCGATTTGAGTTCTCGAACGAAAATTTTCTCGAGCGCGAAAACCCTAATACAGTAGTCGGTTGAACGACTTCTGGATTTTATTTTCAGAAATGGATTTCACCGTTAGTCTTAAAACTAAAATTCCTTAACTTAGGCGTGCAAAGCCTTAATTAATTATCAAATTTTAATTTTAGTGACGGGAGAAAAAGGCCGGGATATTACATCAGTAATTAGCGCTGAGGTAGCTAATTGGAGAGTGGTGCGAATCTTTGTAGGTACGGAAAGTGCGAATCTTTGTAGATGAAAATTAATGCCGATTTAACACCAGTAAAAACTACTTATATGGTTTTTCTGGAGGAGAGATACAGCCTCAGGGAGAGGTGACCCTTCAGGTAACGTTGGGAAGTGGTGAGATATCGAACACTAGAATGGTAAAATTCTTGGTGGTGGATACACCTTCGACCTATAACATAATTTTAGGAAGGCCTACATTGAATGATTTTCAGGTAGTGGTCTCAACATGAAAATGAAATTCCTAGCTCAGAAAGAGGGACTGATTGGAGAGGTCACAAGAGACCATGAGATGTCAAAGGAATCTTATGTGAATTCTATTAAACATGCCAAGCGGAATGTGAATGGGGCCTTGACAATAGAACACCCGTTGCACAGTAAAGACATGAAGATGGAAAATCTAGAGAAGGATTTAGAAACTCGCATGCAACCAGTTGAGGAGGAATTGCTGATGGTAGAGTTGTTTTCAGAGAAAACAGGCTTTTCTATGAAAATGGGAAAATTGATGACTGAAGAGCAAAAAGAAGCTATAATAAGTGTTTGAGAAGAAATGCGGATTTATTTGCATTTTGCCCAGAGGATATGGTGGGAGTAGACCCGGCTATTACCGTGCATCATTTAAATGTAGACCCCGAAGAAAAATAAGTAAGGCAGAAAAAGAGATCCTTTGGGCCTGAAAAAGAGAAAATAATAAGAAGAAAGATTAAGCGATTACTAAACGCCGGTCACATTGTCAGTATTCAATATTCTGAGTGGTTGTCAAATGCAGTGATGATAGCTAAAAGTAATGGTAGCTAGCGGATGTGCATACATTTTAGAGACTTGAATAAGGCATGTCCGAAAGATCACTATCCGTTACCATGCATTGACCAACTAGTGGATTCAACCTCAGGGTGTGAGCTATTATCCATGTTGGATGCATATCAAGGGTATCACCAAATACAGCTAGCCCCTGAAGATGCAATTAAAGTAGCTTGTGTGACTGTATGTGGCATATTTGCATATGTAAGAATGCCTTTTGGCCTGAAGAATGCAGGGGCTACATATCAGAGAATAATGGATGTAATATTTGAATACCAGATAGGGCGGATCTTGGAAGTTTACGTGGATGACATCCTTGTGAAAAGTGTGAAAGCAGAGTACCATCCTGGAGACCTAGAAGAGATCATAACAGTGGTAAGGAATTATAACCTGAGGTTGAACCTAGAAAAGTGTACCTTTGGGGTCAAGTAAGGGAAGTTCTTGGGGTACATGGTGACTCCAAGAGGAAGTGAGGTGAATCCAGACAAGGTGAGAGCTGTTTTAGAAATGACTACTTCAACTAATGTAAGTGAAGTGCAATGATTGAATGGGAGGGTTACTGCACTTAGTCAGTTCATATCGACTTCAACTGAAAGAAGTTTTTTATTCTTCAAATATTGAAGAAGGCCAGCAAGTTCGAGTGGGATGAGAGCTGCCAGAAAGCCTTTGTAGAGTTGAAAACTCAATAGGCAAGTTTACTGACCAAACCAATCCCATGGGAGACTTTTGTATTTGTATATCTCTATGGGCAACCATTTATTGAGTGCGGTTCTTATAAGGGAAGAAAAATCCTTGCCGAAACCTATCTACTATATCAGTAAGGCCTTGCAGGGAGCTGAGTATAGATATTCTGATGTTGAGAGAGGTGCGAGAAGGCTAAGGTTGTATTTTGATGGTCCCGAAACGAGTTACTGGTGTATGGGGGGGGGGGAATACACCAGTTAGGATTTTAAATATTAACCCTTAAAATTACTTCAACCGAGTAAACGGACTCAGTTGGAATCTTACAGCTGAGTAAGCGACCTCAGCTGGAAGAGTGTAACTGTGCGGAATGTGGTGGAAAAATTAACTCGTTAAAAACAACTCACGCTTTTAGTGCAGGGTTGGTCAAAAACCAAAACAGTTGAATATGCAAAAATGCAGTTTGTATGCTGGTTAGATTGATCAGATAAAAATGCAAAAGCAACTGAATAAAAACAAACACACACACACAGGATTTAACGTGGTTCGGAGATAACCCTCCTACGTCCACGGGGAGATGTGAATCCTCACACCTCAGTCCAAGTTCTTCTGGACAGATCCACACAGCTTACCCGGGCTGTGCAACCGTTGCAATAAGTTTACGGGTACTTATCAACCTTCACAGTTAAGTTTACGGGTACTTAACAACCTATGTCAAGTTTGCGGGTACTTGACAACCTAACTACTCAATTACAGGAAGAGTAAGCTCCTAGCAAACACTTTTTAGGGTGTGGGTGAGTTTTCCAACTACAGCTCGATCACGAATGAGAGCTGGATCTAAGGCTTGAACGAATAAACACTCAAACTAAGATCTAAGATAGAATTTCATTCTATAAACCCTCAGCTACTAATGTTCTATCACTCTTGAACTCTCAGCTGTTGATGTTCTTAGAATAGGATTTTTGCAGATTTTCTTTTGCTTGATTCTCTTGTGATTGCACTTCTCTATCTCTTGTCTCGCATGTCCTTTTTGTGATACTCCGAGTTTTTATACCTTTAAAGAGTGTCTAATTAACCGAGTAAGTTAAAAGATGAGAATTTAGGAGTAAATTTTTTCTTTTCTAATCGAAGAGAATTGAATAAAACGTTTAAATTGCCTTGTGAATCTTGTGTGAATTTATCTGTTCTATTTATCTGAGATGATGATGATGTGATATGCTTGTTGAATTGTTTATATGAAAATGAGTATGAGATTAAATTCCGGAAAAATCCCGAGAAGTTTGCTTGATTGAGATAACATAACGTTAATAGCCGAGAAATATGTTTATGCCAATGAACCTAAAATAGATTTGAATTAGAACCTTCGAACCTAGAATTTCTTTTAAGATCACTTAGATAGGGTAAGAACTTATTTGAGAATTGAGAAGAGAAATGAGGAGTTAATCTTTAAAAAGATTAATAAACGGATTTATAAGCCGATTAAATTCTTTTAAGATTTAAAGGACTAAAATGATCGAAACCTTTAACTTTTTTTTAATTGAGATGTGAAATAGGATTGAGATGAGTTAGTATCAAAAGTGAGACGAGAAGAGGTTAGACCCGTTTATAGTACAAAACGGAACTAATACGAATCGTTTTATCCGGAAACCTTTACGACCGGGTAATTAACACCCGTAACGACACGACGACGACACATGTCATCCACCTCTCTCCCTCTCACGCCACCTCACTCTTCCTCTCCCATCACCCTTCAATTTCCAAGACTAAGTATCATGATTATGTCTTATGCATGGTATTACCAAAAGTAGCATGCAAACTACATCAAATCATCCATCCATCAATCACTTTAAACATTACAACTTCCAACATTACACTTTATTCTTGTTGTTGGATTTCAAATTCACTCACCTAAGACAAGAAGGAAGACTACATTCATTCACTTCACCTCTCTCTCTCTTTCGAACTCTCTCTCCCAAGCAAGAAGAAAAACAAGAAAACTCTCCAAACTCTCTACTCTCTCTCGGCAATCCCTCTCTCTCATACCTCTCTTGATTTTTCTCTACATGCAACCATGGATTCAAGCTCTCCATCCATGGAAATGAAGTAGAAAGTATCAAACTCCATTCATTTCATCCATATTATCAAGAAAAGGTAAGAATCTTTCAAGTTATTGAAGTTAAATTCAAGAATCATCCAACACTTTTCTTTATTTTGATTCTTAAACCCTATGGATGATTAATTCCATGTTCTTCTTTTTCTTTTAGGATTCAAGAAGACACCTTTCTTCCTTTCAAGTCCAAGCTTTGAAGCTTTACATTCCATCCATTTCAATTCCAAGAGCCAAGAGAAGGATTCCCATTTAAATTAAGTATGAAATTCATTTGATTAGTTGTAAATATGTATGTCTATAAGTCTTAAAAGAAAGAACTATGCATGCATGTTATTTAAGTTATGTTTAGGCAAACTTAGGATGTGCATGTGCTAATCGAGTGAGAAGAATTCGTTAGAAGAATCGAATATTAAGTTTAATCGGTGAATTAAGAGAAGAAAAAGAAACTAAAACCCTAAAGATTTGATAAGTGCTGAAAATTTTAGTAAAAATAGGAAAAATATGAATTCTTTGAGTTATTATTATTATGATGCTTGATTTGTTATTTTTATCATGTTAGGAATGAGATTATATGCATGAAAAATTGAGAAATAAAATGCACAAAATATGCATGTGTGTGCCGTGAGTTTTGAAGAAAAATAGAGGTTTTTTTGTTGATTTTATTGATGAATTGAGTGATGTTTTGATCAATGGAATGATTATATGTTATGTTGATATCATACATGTGTTTAAATTAAGAAAATAAGTTTGCATGTTGAAGTTTTGAAAAGAATTTAATTGTAAAGATAATAAAAAGATTGGATGTTTAAGTATATTAATGTTAGTTTAAATATGGAATGAAGATAAAAGTTTTGACAAAAAGATTTAAAATTGAAAAGCTTTTAATTAAATAAAAGATGAAAGATGTATGAAAAGATATATTAATTAAATATCTTGTATTAAAATTTAAAGACTTGAAATTTTTACTAAAACTACAACAAAAAGATCTTTTATAATGTAACTAATAAAGTGAGCTAATTCATAAAAATGTTAATCAAAAGATAAAGAAATTATTAAGTAAGAAATAGCTTAAAGGTTTAAAACAAATAAAGAAGAAATTATTAAAGAAATAAACAAAAATAGAGAAAACCGAGTTTAAGAAAAATAGATCGAAAAGAAATAAAAAGAAGTTTTTAATCAAGTAAAGAAAAGATGCTAGACGAGTCTAAGTTAATCAAGAAAGTAAGGATAAAATAAGATGTCGAATAAAAAGATAAACCGAGATAATAATTAAAGGAACAATAGTCGAGATAAGAAATAAGGATCGAATTAAAGATGAATAAGAAAATCCTAATTTTATACGAATTAATAATAATTAAAGAGAAATTTTGTTAATTGAATAAAAGTTATAAAATATCTTATAAGATAACGGATGTAAAATAAAGCATTGTCTATTTAAGTAAGAAAGATAGAATTAATAGTTTAAGCCTCCATAAAAGGAAATGCATAATCGAGTTAGATTTTAAGATCTAAATTAAATGAATGTTAATGTGTCTTGAAGTATGCTTGATTTATGTGAATTCATTATATGATTGAATAAGTGTTTAAATGCATGATGTTAGTGATGTTGTGAAAAATAATTGAATGATTAAGTTATTAATTGTAAACCAAGATTTGATTAAAGCCTTTGAAAGAAAGCTCGAGTAATAAAATATAGACGATGACATTATTAATTAGAACGAGAAAAGTGTACGATGTTGAGTAGTAAAGTTAATCAATTTGAATAGAGTTAATAATTTAAAGACGAGAACGCGAAATCTTTTAGAAAAGTTAGAGCGAAGAGATAGACGACTCAAATAGAGTCCTTCAGTTAAAGTCCAACGCCTTTATGTCCGTCATGTTGCGTATCTTATTTTTCCTATCGATGTCGAACTGTGAAGGATCGAGCCAGACGGATCTTTAAGCGAGGACAAATAGCCCTAGACCACCTAGCTAGTTCTTCGGAAGTCAGGTGGGCTTTTCTGAACCAAAACTATCGATGAAAATTAGTTATGCTATTGAATATTATGATATGATTTTCAAATGTGATTGACTTGCCATTTTATTGAAGTTAGTATGTGTTATCATCTATTTATATGAAGATGTGATTATTCTGTGAAAAGCAGGAACCCACGTGTGGTATATGTTGAGGTGACTGTGAGCCTTGCTTCGGTTAGGCCGGTCACAGTGTTTGAGAAGGAGGCCTACTTCTCGGCACAGTGAGATTGGTTGTGATAGATGATACATACTGTTATATTATATGTTATTTGACTGCGCAGTCTGTTTTAAAAGAAAAACGTTTTGACATGCACAAGTAAACTGTTTTTAAAACTGCTTATATACTTGTGATGTTCGGCAAGGCAAGTTCAATAATTATAGCTTTAAGAAGCACCTTTATTCAAATGTTTTGGCTTGTGTTCACTGAGTACGAAGTACTCAGCCCTGCGTGTGTTTCTAAACATGCAGGTTGACTGGATGGCGATGGCATGGATACTTGGTGGTGTGGTTTGGTTTTGTTGGTTGAGTTTAGTAGAATTTCGGACTGGCATTTGTACGTCTTCATACGTGCAAGTATTGGGTATTGATGCAAGTTTCCGCTGCAATCCTTTTGAACTAATGTCTGTTGATGCTAGTACTTTAATACTCATGTTTTTGATCCCGAGCGTTGTGCTCGAAGACTTTGAATACTTGTTGAATTCGTAACTCTTTAACTTGTAATTCCGAGCGATGGGCTCGTAACTTGAATTGTTGTTGAACATGATCCTTTATCTTGATATATATATTCGTATGCTTTCTCTTTTTGTTGGAATTCCCTTCCCATCAGCATGCATTACTTGTTTGAGTTCCTGTTGTAAGTGAAGTTAAGATGCTCGGTTATTATTTCATTATGCTTTTGAAAACCAAATTCGATTGCCTTATACTCCATCTTTGTTTTCCCCCGAGCATGTTCCCTTTATTTGAGTTAGTTGTTAGTTGTTTAGGTTTGTTGTTGTTCGTAAGTCGTACCTCGAGAGTCGGGGCGTGACAGTTTTTCTCTCGAATGAAAGAATGTCCCTATTTATAGGCGGAGAGTATCAACTAGCCGTTGGAGGAGCTGTTGATCTCTGATCGATGAAAGCAATGGCTTGTCTCTCATTTCTGCAGACTTTCCCAATATGGCCTCTGTGCTCTTCTGCTTTCCATCTGAGACAGCCTTGTGTTGGGCCAGATGGGGTAGTGACTGAACAGTCAAACCCTCATGTGACTTCCTTTTGAAATTCAAAACTTAACCTTTCTGACAGTCAACCTTGGTCAGTCGGTTGAAAATCTTGATCCTTATCTGAGTGGTCTTCAGCTGATGTTCTGATCTGTTGAACTCTCAGCTGACTTTGAACTTCAAGCAGTTGATCTTGTTGTTCGAGTTCTACAACTGAGGTTCTAAAACTGAACCCTTAGTTGTCTTCCTTGTATTTAGACAGTTGAGATGGAAACTTCAGATGACTTCCTTTTCATCTGATGTTCTCTTCCTTTCTACTGTTTCTCATCTGACGAATCCTCAGTTGGCCTTTACAACTGATGTTCTGAAGACTTCCCCCTTATTGTATCGGAACAATGAGCTTTGAGTTGTATTTTGTGACAACTGATGTTCTGTCTGAGTGATACCTTGTTGCCATCTTCAGCTGGAGACCTGTAAAGATAAAATCTTAACTTTGCTCAAACAGCGAGCCTAAATTCTAACATTAGGTTCTGGCAACATCTACTCGGTTGGGGTCAGTCGGTTTTGGAATTCATCAAAACTTATACTAATCAATTTCCCAACAATTTCCCCCTTTGTGATGATGCCAAAACCACTTACAACTTTAAACCACTATTGATCTAAAACTCACTAACTTATCTAAAATCTCATCTGAAATTCTAGACAGTCTATAAGATAAAACATCAAAGGATTAGTGTAGTTATAACATGGTATTGAAAGACTTTGTGATTCAGAGCTTGGAGAATGAGGTATTGTGCGTCAAGTTGAATCGTATTATATACTTTGAAGTTTTTGTTACAACTGAAGGTTACACGGTTAAGCACAAAACAGATAAAGATACAACAGTTGTTTCAAAAACTACAACATCCAAAAAGAAACTTCATCAGCTCAAAAACTTTGA
Source organism: Schizonepeta tenuifolia (assembly GCA_029490685.1). NCBI lineage: Eukaryota > Viridiplantae > Streptophyta > Magnoliopsida > Lamiales > Lamiaceae > Schizonepeta > Schizonepeta tenuifolia. The sequence continues at coordinate 9,518 of JANLIY010000606.1, forward strand.
CGGCTCAAAAATACTGTTGACGCCGTGTTCCTTGCAGACATGCCTCGCCTCAGCCATGATCGCATTTCTGTTCGGCGTGCTCGTGCCTTTGATCATCTGAGGGCGGTACCTGCACATCTTCGGAACTGGAACGGTGTTGGGATCGAGCTGAGCATTCAGCATAGCTCGCTTGAACTGACTAAACATTCCAGGGTCTCCAGTTCTGAGTTCCCACAAAGCTTCCTTGAAGGCTTGCCTTGGGTCTTCAGTCGAGTAGACTTTCCTGTAATAGAAGTCATTGATGAATTCATGCTTGAATTGCTCCCAGTCATCGTTCCACTCAGCATTCATCCACTTGTCAACATGTGGGTATCGAGACGGGAGCGGAGCATTCTTCTGCAAATGATGCGTCGACTTCCTAGCCTCAGCCTTCATCTGGTGCTTGTTGATTCTTCGCACACTCCGGCTGGCTTTGTTCCAGTCGACGTTCTTCTCTACCTTGGCGAGTTCCTTCTCAACTTGGCCACCTTCTTGGCCTGATCGGCAGCGAACTTCTTGATCCAGGAGGGATTCAAGTACTTTCCTTTGACTCCCCCATAGCTTTGGCAGCTTCGATGCAGTCTTCAACAGATATTCCTCCGTCAAGTTCTGCTTCGAGCTCGGCCGTAAGCTCGGCTACGAGGTCGTGGGAGACTTCCAGTTCGGGCTGCGATCCTTCAGCTTCAGCTCCTTCAGCTGGCACTCCTTCCCCCTGCTGAGCTCCTTCAGCTTGCTGGAGAACAACTTTCCCTCATCCAGCAACAGCTGCTGGCTCCTTGTCTTCCCCCTTTTTGGCATCATCCAAAAGGGTGGCAACAGTGCCATCCAGGGAGGTCAGCTTGGCCTCAGCTTGTTGAACGCGGGAAAAAAGCTCGTCAACAGCATCCTTCTCTTCCACTTCTTGGCCAACTCCAATCTTGGCGCTCCTGCTCAACTCGTTGCAAGGCAGCAAAGGTCGCAGAGACCTCTTTGTGAGGGCGACGAACTCAGCTCGGAAAGAAGCGAATGAGACATCCACTCCTGGTCCTGAGTCTGCTGTGACTTTGCCAGATCCGATTCAGCAACAGTTTGAAAATGTTGAAATCCGAGCTGAGGCCCTGAACGGCCTTCCTTAGAGCTGTGACCTCCGAGCTGAAAGAAGCAGATCTCGAACTTCTGCTGCAGGGAAGAGGAAAGGTGGTCCAGCTATTCTTCAAGCTGGCATTCTCTGCTATCATCTGTGCATCCTGTCAGCTTCCTCCTCCTTGCTGTGCTGGATTTTGGACAACACTTCCTGCCGTAGCTGGTTGACCCTCTCCAAATCAGCTCACAGATAGCATCGGATGAGAGCGCTGGCTGTTCGGAGGGTCCGGGCAGGTGTTGTGGTTGTGGCTGTCAGTTGGCTCTATTACAACCAGGGCAGATCGGCTGGCGATGTAGGCCTTGAGCTTGTCTTCTTCCCTCTTGGCCGCCTCATCAGCTGCGTCGACGTCCTCCATGCATGAGGCATTCTTGGCCAGCATCTCGTCAAGAAACTGAACAGCTCCAGGATTGTTGCACAGTTCCCTGGTGTCTGTCCCTTCTTGGATGCTCTTGTCCAGACGTCGTCGTAGCACAGCCACCTTCTGGTTGTAAGCCACCTCCATGTTTTGGTAGTCGAAGTATTCCCTCAGGTTGGACTCTTCGACCTTCAACTTGTCCCAACCATGGATCCTGAGGGTTTCCTCCTTGACGTACCAGTAGCTGAATATGACGCTGAACTGGTAGAGCAGTTCCGTCCCAGTACGGCAAATACGGGCATTGAGGCTGCCTCGGGGAACATACCAATCAGCTTGCGGAAGCAGTAGCTGAGTCTTCCTTCATATTCAGCCAGGATCGCCTGGCGGTTGGCTTCTTCGTCAATTGGAGGGGGGTCGATATCGAAGGTAAGGGGTTCGATGGTTTCATCAACGTTGGCCAAAGGAATGGTCACAACGTTGGCATCGAGCGAGAGGCTCGGAATATCTGACTGAGGACCAGTTGAGAGAACTGGATCCTCTTTGGATGGTGATTCGGCTGGCTCAATGGTTTCTTCAGACACAGGTGGGATTACCTGGCTGGCATCAGCTCCAGTTTGACTGTCGTGGGACTCCTCAGATGAAGAGAGTCATCTGAGGAGGAGCTGGTATCCTCCACTTGGATTTCCACTTCTTCAGCCGCTTTCTCCTGTCGTGGTTGAAGAACAAACCCAGCTGGGTCAACCGATTGGCTGGATTCAGTTGACTCCTTCTCCTCAGCTGGCTTTGCCACCACTGGACTGGTTGTTGAAGGTTGAGCTGCTGGCTGGATGATCCTAATCCTTGGCCTCTTCTGTAGGTTCCTCCTCTTCTTCTTCTTCGTCTTCCTCTTCCTCAGCCACCTCCTCAACTGCGCTTCGCTGGCTTGGGAGGGCTGCTGACTCCACAGCTGGCTTGGGGGCACCCTTGGGAGTGTAAACAGCCTCCACAACGTCCCTTGCCTTCTTGGCTGGGAAACAGCATCAGCTTGCTGAATGGTGTGTCCTCACTTCCTTCCCATGTCAGCGGCAGTCCCTGTGTGGCTTGGAGGATGAGGGCAGAGATCTTTGTCCCGAAGTTGAGTGTCCCCTTGACACTCAACAGCAGTTCTCCGGACTCAGCTGTCGTCTCGAGATTTTCATTCTCTCTTCTCCAGCAGCTGACCTTCAAGATAGCCCAGCCAGTCGACCTGGTGCAGCTCTTCCAATGCCTTCTGCTGCTTGAGCTTTGGTCGGCTAATGTCACCGAAAGCTCCTCCATACGCGAAGGCGCATTTGGAAATCACGTCGAAGAGAAGTCGGTGCGCCGGCTTCAGCTTCGTCCTTTGCATGCTCCCCTTCAATGGCTCGGGAACAAGAAGGATGGTTTGAAGGAAGGCATCAGCTTCCTTGTCAGTGAAGTTCCCCACCACATCTGTGGCATCGTCGATTTCTGGGGATGAGCTTCTCAGCTCCTTGGATACTTTGATTTCTACGACGGTGTCTTCTATTGTCCGGGAGGTTCTGTGTCGTTGCTTGCACGGGATGATCGTGACAAGCCCATCTTTGCAACTCGTTGCAGATTCCGGTAGAAGTGTACGACCTGCTTCCTGAGCAATTGGGAGGGAGAGAGGGTTGCCCAGTCGAGCAGATGGTGGTCGGAGAGAATGGCGGCGACGGGGGCAAGTTCCGGCGAGGTGAGAGCCCTTTGGACAGGATCTGTTCGAAATGAATCTTCGACATCACCATGTCGAAAGATTCCTGGAAGGTAGCAGGCTCCGCGGAAACCATCTTCTTAGAAGCTTTGGATTTGGGCGCCATCTCGAATCGATATATATGCAAAGAAGAAGTAAAATCTTTACTGAAAAAGGTGAAACAAATGTGGAGAGGATGATGAATAGTAAGTAAAGATATGCACGAAATAAGAAGGTAAGGATCACTTCCTGATTTGCCGTATTATATAATCTTTGACTCGGATAATATCAACGGCTGGGGTTAAATGGCGCGAATCTATCAACGGCTGAGATTACGCGACTGTTGGGTAATTTTGACTGATATACCACGCGCGCGAGTGAGAAGGTGAATAGTTTGAGGTGTCAGCCCAGTCGCACTATAAATAAGGCTATAGGAGTTCAGCCATACTTTGCATTAAATGCGATATGATGGCTTGTTTAGTTTAGCTGACATGTCCAGGAATGTTTGAATTTATTTCAAACATTCTCATTTAATATCATAACACCTTCAGTCATAAATGATACCTGTCAGCTGATGTCGAGATCAGCTGTATACCTCAGTTGAGTTCCTCAGTTGCCGCATGCCATCAGCTGACTCGAGTTCGTCTGTTCAGCTGATGTTCGATGTCTTCAGTTGGCAATTCGTATCTGAGATTCCCCCTTCATCTGAGCTTCCCCCTCAGATGGATATCTGACTCTTCAGCTCGGATGGATCCTATCAGCTCGGATGATTCTTCTGCTCGGATGAATTTTCAGCTCGGATCCAATAGTCCAAGAAGATCACACAACATTTTGAACCGAGCTTCAGGAAGAGGTTTGGTGAAGATGTCAGCTCTCTGAATCTCAGTTGGGATCTTCTCCATGGACACATCCTTCTTCTCAATATGATCTCGGATGAAGTGATGACGAATGTCGATATGCTTAGTCAGAGTGGTGAACAGGGTTCAGAGAGATAGCTATGGCACTCGAGCTATCACAATGAATGGGAACCTGTCCAGTTGCAACTTCATAATCTCTCAGCTGTTGCTTTAGCCACAACACTTGCATGCAACAGCTTCCGGCAGCCATATACTCTGACTCGGTTGTAGAGGTTGCAACACATGCTTGTTTCTTGGAGAACCATGAAACCAGCTTGCTTCCCATGAACTGACAGTGTCCAGAGGTAGACTTCCTGTCCAACCGATCTCCTGCTAGGTCCGCATCTGAGTATCCAGTCAGCTGGATATTGTCGTCAGTTGGATACCACAATCCAACATTAACAGTTCCCTTCAGATACTTAATGATGTTCTTTGCTGCCAACATGTGTGCTTCTCTTGGTTGGACTTGAAATCGAGCACACACTCCAACTGCGTATGATATATCGGGTCGGCTGGCAGTTAGGTAGAGCAGCGAACCAATGATCCCTCTATACTGGCTGGCATCAACGAGCTTTCCCTCAGCTCCGGATTCGATCTTCCAGTTCGTATTCATAGGGATCCTTGTTGTCTTACTTGTCTGCAATCCGAACTTGGTGATGAGCTCCTTTGTATACTTGGACTGGTTGATGAATATCCCTTCAGGTGACTGCTTCACTTGTAATCCAAGGAAATAATTCATCTCGCCCATCATTGACATCTCGAACTTCTCCTTCATGAGATCGGAGAATTTCTTGCACAGCTCCTCCGACTTGGAGCCGAAAATGATGTCATCGACGTAAATTTGCACAACAAGTATATCTTCTCCAATTTTGATGGTGAACAGGGTTTTATCAACTGAACCTCGTTTGAACCCCGAGTTCAGAAGAAATCCACAAAGAGTGTCATACCATGCCCTTGGCGCTTGCTTTAGACCATAGATAGCTTTCTTCAGCTTGTACACTCTTCCATCTCCAGTCTCAAAACCAGGAGGCTGTTCAACATATACATCTTCCTTGATATCTCCGTTGAGGAATGCACACTTCACATCCATCTGATACACTTTGAACTTGTGATGTGCGGCATAAGCTAGAAAGATCCGGATGGCTTCCAGCCTTGCAACTGGTGCAAAGGAATCTTCAAAGTCAATTCCTTCTTGTTGGCAGTATCCCTGAGCTACCAACCTTGCCTTATTCCTCACAATGAATCCAATGGCGTCTCTCTTGTTTTTGAAAATCCACTTCAATCCAATCACCTTGACACCATTTGGTCTTTCTACCAACTCCCATACACAGTTGCGTAGAAACTCATTCAGTTCTTCTTGCATGGCTGTTGTCCATGGACACAGTTGAGAGCTTCCCCAACATTCTTCGGTTCTGGTACATCAGCTACAAAGCAAGAAATCATGGCAACATCTCCAGCTTGCTCGAACTCTTCTAGAACTGCCAATTCCTCAGCATATTGGGCATAAGAGTTGGAGTCTTCCTCGGTTGATTCAGGATTTGCAACTCGGCTCCTTGTACGCACACCCTCGGTTGGATCCCCGATGATGTTGTCAGTGGAATGAACTTCATACCATCTTCGGTTGCGTCTTCCTTCTTCTTCCAACTGTGGCTGTTCTGAAATCTGAGTTGGAGTCTTTAGAGCTGGTGATTGATCAGCTGTTGAGTCTGGATCCTCAACATTGGTATTAGGTTGAACCGGACTTGGTTGGGCTTCGGATGCTTTCAAGTTCTATAGAACTTATAAAATTTCCAATTGCTCGATTCCTTTATCTATTTTATCTTTCAACCTCATTTACTCAAAAATTATACTTTATGCCTCATTTCTTTCTACTAACTTGGAGGTTTCTTTATAAAATTTTGTTTCTTTCTTTTCAGAGCATTTTTATGCCTTAAATAATCATATTCTTAGTATTTCTCATTCAATTCATCAATATTAAAAAAGTTATAGGAACTAAAATTCCCAACTTTTATATATAGCGAAAATATATATTTATTTATATTAATTCATTTCATTCTTTTGGTGGTATCTTTATCCATAACTTTTATTGGATTTCATTTCTAAGCCACCAAATTATCAAATAACTCATAATAAAAATAATAACACACACCCACACACACACGTACACACCCACACACACACACACACACACACACACATATATATATATATATGTATATATATATATACACGGTTTTCATCATACATTCTTCAAATAATTTCAAACTTCAATTTAATTTATAGAATCATGCTTCTCAACCCTCAAATTGATAAATTCCATATGAAATTCATCATTAAACATGTAACGACCCATTTCCGAATTCCTTTTATTTAAATTATTTTAATTGAGAAATTTCTTATCTGTCTTAATGTAATACCCCGATAATTTCTACTGTCTTCAAAAATAAAAGTTAATAATAATTATGGCTTTGCGCGCCTAAGTTCATGAAATTAAATTGTAAGATTTACGGTGAAATCCATTTCAGAAAATAATTTTCAGAAGTCGGACGAACGACGATGCTTCCATCCGAGATATGAGATGATAAGTTAGTATGTGAACGAGAAGTTTGAACTAGAAAGTGAACTTGAAATGGTATAGTAATTGGATAGTTTGAAAGACGATGAATTAATCGTTGTGTTTGTGATCGAGAAATGAAAAGGAGTTCATCGCGTATGAAGTTACGTGTTGACTGCCTTGAGGTATAAATTTCGTGAGAATTTAAGTGGTATCGTATAAGTCGAACCTAGAAAGTCGTGCGTCGAGTTATCGAACACTAGGGTTCCACGCGGACTGTTTTTCGACGTTTCACGGAAACTGTCATATCTGCTAGCTCGCTTAACGAAATCGAGATCCGTAAATTGGAGAGTAAACTAGACATCCATGGCTTTCTTATGGTACAGGGAACGTCCCCTGTTTCAAAATCCCCTGTTCTAGGTGAACTTACTGATCTGAACAGTAATTTCCAAAACTTAGTTTCTTAAGTTGAATTCTTTTCAACTTAATTCCTTTTGATCTTCTAAGTCATTGTAAGCAATCGACTTCAGTTTTTACCGACATAAGTGTCGAGTAAGGAACCAAATGAGTTCTAAACGAGATACGTTCGAGTCTCATTCCCGTTTAACTAAAAGAATCTAGTTTAGCGCGCAAATGCCTAAAAAGCTTAAAAGACTAATTCGATTTCGTTTTCGGTTTCCGTTTTCCTTATCGCCTCAACAACTTATCGAAGTTTTTGTTATTTACGATGAAAGGGAGAAATCAACACCGAGGATAGGACAGAAGACCAGAGACGGAAGCACGTGTGTTAGTTCTGTAACCTATCGAGGTGGGCTTTTATATATATCAAACAAAATGTGGGTTTTTCCACAAATCGAAAGTGACATCTATAGCTTTGATAATTGTGTTTATCCAAAGTGATTATCAGGCATAAACTGTTTTATGTTTTATGTGAGTTCTCTTGTACCCTTCTGAGTTAGCGGACCTGTTATCAAGAATTTATTAGTTAACCGACTTGTTAACTAAAACGATCGGACTTTGAGTTAGCCGACTTGCTTTCCAAAGTTAGTGTACACAGTAGCCTGTGATGTATGTGGTATCCTGTTGAGGGGTAACCAGCCTCAGTTGATTCTCTATTGGGCAAGATTGAACATAACATCTGTCAGAAAAATGCTTGGCCAAGCTAAATTATGAAATGATAAGAAAATGCCCACTAAGTGCTTTATGTACTTAGCCCTGCATATGTTTTCTAAATGTGCAGGTTGAGCGTCGGAAGCGGTGATGGTTGAGTAGGATAGTGATAGGAAAGAAGAACAGAGTCACATTCTACGTTTATTTCACTGCCAAACTCTAAACCTTTTTGTATTATCTTGTATATAACTCTGTAGTCTAAGTTCTGTACTATAACTTAGTTTGCTTTTGGAGAACTATGTCGAGTGATCCTTCGAGGTCAACTCTTTCTTTATCTAATGAAGTCAGGTTCATAGAAGTATTCTGTCATTTAATGTATGTTTATTTCTTTCATCCCCTTTCTCCCCGCTTCTTTAATCCAATCTCAGTCGCACCCAGGCTTCTGCCGTCCCTCGGGATTTGTGGCTGTGACAGAGTGGTATCAGAGCAATCGTTTCTACTCTGCATACAAGTCTTCTTTCGCGTAGTCAGATAGAGTATTCGTACATACTCTATACCCAAGTCTTCTTTCAAGTAAGATAGGGTCGTAACACTAAGTTTAAGAGTGTAGACGACAACTCAACCTCCTGCTACGTCGACTCAACAAAGGAAAGAAAGAATGAATGAAAGGAAGGAATTTCAGAAATGTGTTTTCTTTTAAGAAAATTTTTGAATAAGTATTCCAAAAAGCTAAGAATGACAATGGTGCCAAAAGAAAATTTTGAAAGTATGAGAATCATACTTGTTTTCTGTTATATGAATTATGTGAAATTATTTGCGCAACAATAATTTCTTTTAAATTGAAAAGTATGTTGACACGAGAATCTAGATTAATTTTAGGGATTTTTCCCGGTTCACTGAGAACATAGACTATCGTTCTAAGGACTTCCCGATTCCATGAGAACATAGATTCTTTAAGAAGTGTTGGATCCAAATGATTTCGAACGGAGATCGTGAAATGGGAAGAACTTTTATAGACGAATGTCATGTGCGTATAGTGACATGAACAAAGACTCGGCAGAGTCGATTTTTGTTTAGTAATCAAGAGCCGATAAAAATTTTCCTTCAAGGAAATAAGATAAGTAATGATAAGAAAAGTTAATTCTGTACCAAGTGAATGAAAGAAATGATTAGACGTTTGAGAAGCATTGGCTTTGAAATAAGAAAGAAATGATCGGGTCAAGAAGGACAGAATAAAGGGGATCAAAGTAAATGAAAGGAACGAATGTTACTCCGTAAAAGTAACATGAACGAATTCATTTCAGTTGGAGTTCGCCTCGTTCGAACTTCAAGAAGAGGTTTGTTTTAATTATTAAGACTCGAGCACGAATCATAAACGATCGATCGATTCCAACGACGATTAGAACTTGAGTTCTAAAAAGTTATTCTCTAGTTATTATTCCATTTTCTTTTGGAATTCATGTCATAATTCATAATTGAACGAAGAATACGATAAGTATGAGATTCAAGTGTCGGGAATGACAGAATCTTTTGTAAACGAATGTTACTTTTGAATGAGTAACATGAACAGAGTAGACGTACTTTGTTTTAATAAGTGAGAATTGTAAGAAAATTTCTTCAAGGAAGAAATAAAGAAAGAAAGTAATGGAGAATAAAGTAAGAATGTGATAAGAAGATAAAGTAAGGAAGTAAAAGAATGATAAGATAAAGGATGGAAATAAAATCTCGAAATTTTATTTCTATATATTTTTGAGTGCAATTTTCTTGAAATTGCTAGGTGTTTAAGATAAGTGGTTGTTTAAGTGGTGATATTATAATTGAATAAGGAATATTCAACTTGTAATTAAGATTTCCCTTAAGATAAGTTATTATCCTACCCGTTACTGATCCATGTTTCTTAAAAATTTTGTAGGATGGATACTGGACTTGACACGGCTCAGGAGAGCCAATCCCCGCCACAGCGTACTTGGGCAGATCAGATATTAGATAAGTATCGAGATTTTGAGGCAGGCCCGAATCATGATATAGGGCAGATTGTGAGTAACTTTTCGGTAGTGTACCATGCAGCTCGCCATTCTGTCATGGAACGTCAGGCAATTTCGACCTGATTATGCGACTACTAGAGGAGTGCGTGGTTGGGCACATGACACGGCATGGTACTACCTTGGAGTGTTTGGTGACGACGTAGAGCCGACGGGTGATTACTTAGGATTCGCTCTAGCAGTACACAAACGTTCTTTCAGAGCAGAATCATAGCATCATATCCCATTCAAGAGCACCCTCCCTACACTCACTTTCCAGCAGATTCAGAGTCAGAGCATGTTGAGATAGATCCAGAGATGGCCGCACAGTTAGAGATCCCTGCAGTGTTTGTACCTAGTGAGGACACAGAGGAGTTAGTTTCAGAGGCAGAATACCCGGTGATTGGCGCGGATCTCACCGCTATGATCGAGTTACCGTATCCCTTCAGACCACTTGACGAGATCTGTTCAGAGTTGGCCAGAGTTAGAGCAGAGTATGAGGCAGGACCGTCCAGGGTCCGTTCTAGGGAGGAGTACGATCCTAGTACGATTCCAGAGACCTGCTGCCTCCAAAGAAGAGGACAATAGAGACTAGTTTGGAATACTTGGTTTCAGACTCGGAGAGGACCGTTTCAGAGGTGCCTTTCACCACCACCACTTGTACTTTTGGACGGCTCCACGATTAGGGTTGACGAAGCACTTTCTGCTCGTCCTTAATTCAGATTCAGAGGAGGACCTAGAGGAGGACTCCGAGGTTTTGCAGACCATAGAGGGCGGGGTAGTGACTCGACAGTAGCTTGTTGAGCAGGGCGTCTTAGACGTATAGTAGTAGCTGAAGCACTTTTTGTCTTGTAAATAGTCTGATCAGTAACTAGTTTTTTGTAGTACTCTATACGGATACGGAGTTTTGGATCGTTTCCGTTTCTAGTACTTCAAGTGGTACAGTAATGCAACTAGTAGTACATCCTATACATAGATAGGCAGATGGCCTAGCTTAGACTCGTTGAAGTCTAGACTTTCTCTTGTATAAGTCCTCGTTGGAGGCAAGACTAGTATTCTTTTTGATGTATATATATATACATGACCCGTGAGGGGGTTTTGATCACAAGAAAGTTTTCTTTTTAAATCGTGTAGTAAACAAGAATGTCGAATGAACTCGTGTAACGAGAGTTTAAGTTTAACTTGGGAAGTTTAAAGATGAAAGAGCTAGTAATGAGTTAATTCCCTAATTCTTCTTTCGTGAACTTATTGAGTTGCCAAAAGGGGTTAGTAAGTAAAGAAAGGTTTAAGGTAAGGCGCTAATGAGAACTTTCGTTTTCTATAATTAAAGAAAATGCCGCCAAGAAATATTAATAATCGCAGAGGCCCTGGTAGGCCCAGAGGACATGGAAGACGTCAACTAGATGACGAAAGGGAACAAGAACAAGAACGTAATGATACCCCTCCAGCATCACCATCACCACCACCTCCACCACCACCTCGTCGTGATACTGAGGAGCTTTTCCTCAAACGAAACCCCCATGTATTCAATAGAACTGGCAGCCCAAGCGATGCTGAGCTTTGGGTGCGGACCATTGAGAGAATTTTCAAACTCCTCAGATGTACTGATGAGGAGCGACTATCATGCATTGCGTTCCAACTTTCTGGACCAGCTGACTATTGGTGGGAAGCTCGGCAGAAAGTAATACCGGCAGAGCATCTGGCTCGATTCACATGGGAAGAATTTAAAGAGGTATTGTTTGACAAATACGTGCCGAAGACGTATAGAGCTCAGAAGGAGGCTGAGTTCTATAATTTGAAACAGGGTAAGATGACGGTCACAGAATACGATGCAAAGTTCTGTGAGTTGTCGAGGTATGCGCTAACTCAGGTCGATACCGAGGAGAAAATATCTAAGAAGTTCCGTGGGGGACTTAGACATGAATTAGGCATAGCTTTTAGCCAGTCATGGGGGACTGAGCTACACTGATGTTCTAGGGCGAGCCCTAGAGATGGAGGTCGTAGTGCCTGATGAGAATAAAGTAATAACACCCACCCCAGCTCCAACCCAGAATCAAAACGAGGCTATTATAACAACAATAATAACAACTACTTAGGGAAAAGAAAGTGGGAAGGGGGAAATAGCCATGGCTATAATTAGAATTATAACAATCAAGGGAATCAGAGGAATGGAAATCAACGAGGCTTTCAGCAACCTAATCAGGGGTAATAACAATGCAAAAGGCCATGGCAGGGAAATAGTCAGTCGGGATTGTACATCCAAGGAAATAACCAAACTGGACCATGGGGAGGCAATAATCAGCAAAACCAGCCACAAGGACAACAGAGGAATTCCAATCAAGGAGGAAATAACCCAGGGAGGGTTATCAGTCCTGTTTGTCCTAAGTGTAATAGTACGCACCCCGGTGTTTGTCAAGCCGGCACTGGTGTTTGTTTTAACTGTGGACAGAAAGGGCATATGAAGAGGGATTGCCCGAAACCTTTTCCAGCAGCAGAACAGAACCAGTTTAGACAGCCCCAGCCTTTGAGGGCGATACAGGCACAGCCGCAGCAACAGATGACCCAGCAGCAATTCAGGAGCATGCTCAACAGCAGCAGAATGCAAGGGCATTGCGCGATCAAACAGGGTGCATAGCATAAAGGGAAAAGGAACCAAGCAGGTATGGACAAACTTCATAACACCCCCATTAAGATACTGTTTGATACTGGCGCGTCGCATTCTTTTATTGTTTGATCTTATGCGATAACTTAGATATTAGACCTGTAAGAGCTGCACACGCTATGAGAATAGCTACACCTTCAGGAGAGATCACTACTTCCACGCATGTTTGCTCTAACCTAGAACTAGAAATCGAAACTCTTAAGGTTAAAATGAACAACTTAAACGTTATAATAACGTGAGACATAGATATAATCCTAGGAATGGCTGGTTGTCAGAGAATTATGCCACGATTCTCTGCAACGAGAGAAAGATCTCTTTTCAATCTCCGGGTAGAGAACCAACTGAATTTTATGGGATTATGATGGATAGGAGGATACTGATAATATCCGCTCTACAAGCTAAGAAGTTAATGAGAAAGAAAGGAACCACAGCATATCTCGTGTACCTAGTTAAAGAATAAACCGGAGATATACCCTAAAACCGCCTTCAGATCAGATATGGCCATTACGAATTCCTAGATATGCCATTTGGTTGGACTAACGCTCCCACAGTATTCATGGATCTCATGAATCAAATTTTTTTTTTCCACCCGTACTTAGACAAATTTGTTTTTAGTATTCATCGACGACATTCTCATTTACTCCAAGAATGAGGAAGAACACGAGGAACACTTAAGAATAGTTTTAGAAACGCTTAGAGCCGAGAAGCTTTACGCCAAAATCAGTAAGTGCGAGTTTTGGCTGAAGGAAGTAATGTTCCTTGGACATGTAGTATCAGTAGAAGGCATCCAGGTAGATCCCGCCAAGGTAGAGGCAGTATGCGATTGGAAATCGCTGACAAGTCCGAAAGAAATTAGGAGTTTCTTAGGTTTAGCCAGTTATTACAGAAGATTCATCGAAGGATTCTCCACGATTTGCTAGACCTTTGACGCAACTATTTAGAAAGGAAAATAAGTACAAATGGACCGACAAGTGCGAGATAAGTTCGCAGACGCTCAAGGAAAGGTTGACCATCGCACCAGATTTAGCCCTTCTAGAAACAAACAAGGAATACGAAGTATTTACAGAGGCTTCAAAGATCGGATTAGAGTGCGATAGGATGCAAGATGGAAAGGTGATAGTTTATGCTTCAAAATGACAACTTCGACCTCACGAAGTGAGTATCCAACCCACAATTTAGAACTCGCAGTCGTGGTGCATGCATTAAAATTTGGAGACACCATCTTGTAAGGATTGAGATCTTCACAAATCACAAGAGTCTAAGTACTTCTTCGGGCAAAAAGGAATTGAATATGAGACAAAGGAGGTGGCTCAAATTGGTCAAAGATACGACTGTAGAATTAACTACCACCCAGGAAAAGCGAATGTAGTAGTAGATGCGCTGAGGTCGCAAGGCTTCAACCAAGTTAGGATGTCTGTTTGTCGAAGAAGAAACTCTAGTACGAGAATTTAAAAAGATGGAAATATAAGTGCTCGATACACCAGCAACGATCACAAGTCAACTAGCGACACTAGAATTTACACCAGACTTACAAGAAAGATTACAAGTGCCTAGAGAAAGGACGAGTCGATCGAGAAGCTTCGACTAAAGATAAGAACGGATAAACCAGACGGTTATTCGAAGCAATGTATAATATGATAGAAATTAAAGAATGGACTTAGTATTCCCGATGACAACAAATTTAAGACTTAAGAAAGGATTTCTGGTAGAATTGTTTGAAACGAGACGTTGCCTCGTTGTAGAAAGATGTTTAGCTTATCAGCAAGTGAAAGATTTACACTGACGACCATACGGGTTGTTATAACCGTTAAGTATTTCTATGAAGAAATAGAAGAATATTTTGACGTTGATCAAATTGTTATAATGATAGTTATTAAGCTAAGATAAGTATTGTGCCTTATGAGGCCTTGTATAAAAAGAAATTTTAGATAACTGCCTTATTGTAATAAGGTAGGTGAAAGAAAGGACTTAGGACCAGATGTGGTCAAGTGAAATGATCGAGATCATTCGATAGATTCGTGTCAGAATGAAAGGAGTTTAAGGAAGACAAAAGTCTTACGTATATGCGACAATCAGAGCAAAAGTTCGATAAAGGAGATAAAGTTTCTTAAGATATCTCCGTTAAAGAGAATCGTTAGATTCGTGTCAAGTATCAGCTTAGACAAAAGATTTAGATGATTAGTGAATATCTTGAAAAAGATAGTTTCCAATATGGATAGTTTCGGCTTTGTTGCAAGTTTATGAAATGTTTACTATATGCGTATCTCATTTGAGAAGATGTGTGTGTTCGATTCTACACACATAGTTTTGTCAGCAAGACGTTGATCTTGAAACTGACTTAAGTTATGAAAAAGACCGCAATCCATTTTTGAATCGAAAAGCGTGAAAGTTTAAGAAGCAAGTTGATACGGTTAGTAAAAGTGTTATAAGATTATTACGGGCAAGAAGAAGTCACGTAAGAACCTGAAGAAGAGTTGAGGAAGAAGTACCCCGAACAGTTTAAGGAGGATAAGCAAATTTCGGGACGAAATTTCTCGCAAGGGGGGTAGGATGTAATACCCCGATAATTTCTACTGTCTTTAAAATAAAAGTTATTTTCTACTGTCATGAAATTAAATTCTCGTACTAGAGTTCTTCTTCGACAAACAGACATCCTAACTGGTTGAAGCCTTGCGACTCAGCGCATCTACTACTACATTCGCTTTTCCTGGGTGGTAGTTAATCTACAGTCGTAATCTTTGACCAATTTGAGCCACCTCCTTTGTCTCATATTCAATTCCTTTTTGCCCGAAGAAGTACTTAGACTCTTGTGATTTGTGAAGATCTCAATCCTTACAAGATGGTGTCTCCAAATTTTTAATGCATGCACCACGACTGCGAGTTCTAAATTGTGGGTTGGATACTCAACTTCGTGAGGTCGAAGTTGTCATTTTGAAGCATAAACTATCACCTTTCCATCTTGCATCCTATCGCACTCTAATCCGATCTTTGAAGCCTCTGTAAATACTTCGTATTCCTTGTTTGTTTCTAGAAGGGCTAAATCTGGTGCGATGGTCAACCTTTCCTTGAGCGTCTGCGAACTTATCTCGCACTTGTCGGTCCATTTGTACTTATTTTCCTTTCTAAATAGTTGCGTCAAAGGTCTAGCAAATCGTGGAGAATCCTTCGATGAATCTTCTGTAATAACTGGCTAAACCTAAGAAACTCCTAATTTCTTTCGGACTTGTCAGCGATTTCCAATCGCATACTGCCTCTACCTTGGCGGGATCTACCTTGATGCCTTCTACTGATACTACATGTCCAAGGAACATTACTTCCTTCAGCCAAAACTCGCACTTACTGATTTTGGCGTAAAGCTTCTCGGCTCTAAGCGTTTCTAAAACTATTCTTAAGTGTTCCTCGTGTTCTTCCTCATTCTTGGAGTAAATGAGAATGTCGTCGATGAATACTAAAACAAATTTGTCTAAGTACGGGTGGAAAAAAAATTTGATTCATGAGATCCATGAATACTGTGGGAGCGTTAGTCCAACCAAATGGCATATCTAGGAATTCGTAATGGCCATATCTGATCTGAAGGCGGTTTTTAGGTATATCTCCGGTTTATTCTTTAACTAGGTACACGAGATATGCTGTGGTTCCTTCTTTCTCATTAACTTCTTAGCTTGTAGAGCGGATATTATCAGTATCCTCCTATCCATCATAATCCCATAAAATTCAGTTGGTTCTCTACCCGGAGATTGAAAAGAGATCTTTCTCTCGTTGCAGAGAATCGTGGCATAATTCTCTGACAACCAGCCATTCCTAGGATTATATCTATGTCTCACGTTATTATAACGTTTAAGTTGTTCATTTTAACCTTAAGAGTTTCGATTTCTAGTTCTAGGTTAGAGCAAACATGCGTGGAAGTAGTGATCTCTCCTGAAGGTGTAGCTATTCTCATAGCGTGTGCAGCTCTTACAGGTCTAATATCTAAGTTATCGCATAAGATCAAACAATAAAAGAATGCGACGCGCCAGTATCAAACAGTATCTTAATGGGGGTGTTATGAAGTTTGGTCCATACCTGCTTGGTTCCTTTTCCCTTTATGCTATGCACCCTGTTTGATCGCGCATGCCCTTGCATTCTGCTGCTGTTGAGCATGCTCCTGAAATTGCTGCTGGGTCATCTGTTGCTGCGGCTGTGCCTGTATCGCCCTCAAAGGCTGGGGCTGTCTAAACTGGTTCTGTTCTGCTGCTGGAAAAGGTTTCGGGCAATCCCTCTTCATATGCCCTTTCTGTCCACAGTTAAAACAAACACCAGTGCCGGCTTGACAAACACCGGGGTGCGTACTATTACACTTAGGACAAACAGGACTGATAACCCTCCCTGGGTTATTTCCTCCTTGATTGGAATTCCTCTGTTGTCCTTGTGGCTGGTTTTGCTGATTATTGCCTCCCCATGGTCCAGTTTGGTTATTTCCTTGGATGTACAATCCGACTGACTATTTCCCTGCCATGGCCTTTTGCATTGTTATTACCCTGATTAGGTTGCTGAAAGCCTCGTTGATTTCCATTCCTCTGATTCCCTTGATTGTTATAATTCTAATTATAGCCATGGCTATTTCCCCCTTCCCACTTTCTTTTCCCTAAGTAGTTGTTATTATTGTTGTTATAATAGCCTCGGTTTTGATTCTGGGTTGGAGCTGGGGTGGGTGTTATTACTTTATTCTCATCAGGCACTACGACCTCCATCTCTAGGGCTCGCCCTAGAACATCAGTGTAGCTCAGTCCCCCATGACTGGCTAAAGCTATGCCTAATTCATGTCTAAGTCCCCCACGGAACTTCTTAGATATTTTCTCCTCGGTATCGACCTGAGTTAGCGCATACCTCGACAACTCACAGAACTTTGCATCGTATTCTGTGACCGTCATCTTACCCTGTTTCAAATTATAGAACTCAGCCTCCTTCTGAGCTCTATACGTCTTCGGCACGTATTTGTCAAACAATACCTCTTTAAATTCTTCCCATGTGAATCGAGCCAGATGCTCTGCCGGTATTACTTTCTGCCGAGCTTCCCACCAATAGTCAGCTGGTCCAGAAAGTTGGAACGCAATGCATGATAGTCGCTCCTCATCAGTACATCTGAGGAGTTTGAAAATTCTCTCAATGGTCCGCACCCAAAGCTCAGCATCGCTTGGGCTGCCAGTTCTATTGAATACATGGGGGTTTCGTTTGAGGAAAAGCTCCTCAGTATCACGACGAGGTGGTGGTGGAGGTGGTGGTGATGGTGATGCTGGAGGGGTATCATTACGTTCTTGTTCTTGTTCCCTTTCGTCATCTAGTTGACGTCTTCCATGTCCTCTGGGCCTACCAGGGCCTCTGCGATTATTAATATTTCTTGGCGGCATTTTCCTTTAATTATAGAAAACGAAAGTTCTCATTAGCGCCTTACCTTAAACCTTTCTTTTACTTACTAACCCCTTTTTGCAACTCAAATAAGTTCACGAAAGAAGAATTAGGGAATTAACTTCATTACTAGCTCTTTCATCTTTTAAACTTCCCAAGTTAAACTTAAACTCTCGTTACACGAGTTCATTCGACATTCTTGTTTACTACACGATTTAAAAGAAACTTTCTTGTGATCAAAACCCCCTCACGGGTCATGTATATATATATACATCAAAAAGAATACTAGTCTTGCCTCCAACGAGGACTTATACAAGAGAAAGTCTAGACTTCAACGAGTCTAAGCTAGGCCATCTGCCCTATCTATGTATAGGATGTACTACTAGTTGCATTACTGTACCACTTGAAGTACTAGAACGGAAACGATCCAAAACTCCGTATCCGTATAGAGTACTACAAAAACTAGTTACTGATCAGACTATTTACAAGACAAAAAGTGCTTCAGCTACTACTATACGTCTAAGACGCCCTGCTCAACAAGCTACTGTCGAGTCACTACCGCCCTCTATGGTCTGCAAAACCTCGGAGTCCTCCTCTAGGTCCTCCTCTGAATCTGAATTAAGGACGAGCAGAAGTGCTTCGTCAACCCTAATCGTGGAGCCGTCCAAAAGTACAAGTGGTGGTGGTGAAGGCACCTCTGAAACGGTCCTCTCCGAGTCTGAAACCAAGTATTCCAAACTAGTCTCTATTGTCCTCTTCTTTGGAGGCAGCAGGTGCTCTGGAATCGTACTAGGATCGTACTCCTCCCTAGAACGGACCCTGGACGGTCCTGCCTCATACTCTGCTCTAACTCTGGCCAACTCTGAACAGATCTCGTCAAGTGGTCTGAAGGGATACGGTAACTCGATCATAGCGGTGAGATCCGCGCCAATCACCGGGTATTCTGCCTCTGAAACTAACTCCTCTGTGTCCTCACTAGGTACAAACACTGCAGGGATCTCTAACTGTGCGGCCATCTCTGGATCTATCTCAACATGCTCTGACTCTGAATCTGCTGGAAAGTGAGTGTAGGGAGGGTGCTCTTGAATGGGATATGATGCTATGATTCTGCTCTGAAAGAAACGTTTGTGTACTGCTAGAGCGAATCCTAAGTAATCACCCGTCGGCTCTACGTCGTCACCAAACACTCCAAGGTAGTACCATGCCGTGTCATGTGCCCAACCACGCCACTCCTCTAGTAGTCGCATAATCAGGTCGAAAATTGCCTGACGTTCCATGACAGAATGGCGAGCTGCATGGTACACTACCGAAAAGTTACTCACAATCTGCCCTATATCATGATTCGGGCCTGCCTCAAAATCTCGATACTTATCTAATATCTGATCTGCCCAAGTACGCTGTGGCGGGGATTGGCTCTCCTGAGCCGTGTCAAGTCCAGTATCCATCCTACAAAATTTTAAGAAACATGGATCAGTAACGGGTAGGATAATAACTTATCTTAAGGGAAATCTTAAATTACAAGTTGAATATTCCTTATTCAATTATAATATCACCACTTAAACAACCACTTATCTTAAACACCTAGCAATTTCAAGAAAATTGCACTCAAAATATATAGAAATAAAATTTCGAGATTTTATTTCCATCCTTTATCTTATCATTCTTTTACTTCCTTACTTTATCTTCTTATCACATTCTTACTTTATTCTCCATTACTTTCTTTCTTTATTTCTTCCTTGAAGAAATTTCTTAACAATTCTCACTTATTAAAACAAAGTACGTCTACTCTGTTCATGTTACTCATTCAAAAGTAACATTCGTTTACAAAAGATTCTGTCATTCCCGACACTTGAATCTCATACTTATCGTATTCTTCGTTCAATTATGAATTATGACATGAATTCCAAAAGAAAATGGAATAATAACTAGAGAATAACT